>CAJQZJ010032904.1:6313861-6360286 GCA_907164525.1 Lophiomys imhausi
TGTGTGTGTGTGTGTGTGTGTGTGTGTGTGTGTGTGTGTGTGTGTGTTTTGGGAACACTTAAAGCCTCTTTACTAATGGCTCTGAAATATACTAGTAACATCAGCAACCGAGGCCAGTCTGCTGAGCTTCACCCATTAGAAGTCATTCCTTTGCCAGGACAGTGGTGGCGCATACCTTTAATCCCAGCACTCGGGAGGCAGAAGCAGGCGGATCTCTGTGAATTCAAGGCCAGCCTGATCTACAAACTGAGTCCTGAACAGCCAGGGCTGTTACACAGTGAAACCATGTCTTGAAAAACAAAAACAAAACAAAAAAAAAAAAAAACCCAAAGGAGTCATTCTTTGTACCCAACTATTTCCTATCCGGTTAACAATGCTCTCTCCAGCCCAACCTATTCTGTCCCCAGGGACTTTACATCCACTGGAGAGGGCAAAGGGACACAAGGGGACTGATGCACAAGGGGGCTGGTGTGGTTTTGAATGCTGAAGGGGAGAGAGCTGACTGAGGTGGGAAGGGTAAGCATTGCAGGTCACTCTGAGGAACAGGGAGCTGGAACCCGGAATGGGAGGAGCTGGCTGCCAGAGCATTCAAGACTGCTGCAATAATAGGGGCACCCCTGCAAGGGTCCATGTCTTAAAGCACCACCTTCCTGCAGCACTTCTTGGGGCCCATCAAGAGAGAGTCTCCCATCTCCTCCCCCCAGACCTCTCCTCCCTCAGGCCTGCTAGAGTTAATCCTCTAGTTACCAGTCCATGGCTCAAAGCCCCATCTCTCCACCTCCCCTTGTTTCTGACTGATAAGAACCATATTGATTTAAAGGAAAGAATCACTAAGCTATGGAGGAAGAAGAAAAAGACGCAACACGAGAAGCAGAAGCGAAAAGGGAAGGTAGAGAGCAGAAGCGGGAGGTGCTTGTTGAGGGAGGGCAGGAGGCCCCTTGGGGTGTATCTCCCCACACAGGTCCTGCCTCCCAGCCACCCCACCCAGCCACCAGGGCCCAGGAGGGTGACAAGAACCTTCCTCATCTGCTGCCCTCGGAGGCCTCAGCCACTTCCTCTGCTGTCCTGCCCATCACCACTTCCTCTGCAGGGGAGGCCACAATCAACATCCACTTGAAGCAGGCTCAGGAAGGTCACGTTTCTAGACACAGAATCCACAAGGCCATACCACAGGGAAGCAACCTTCTCTGTCTAACATGACCTCCGGCTTTCCTTCTGTTCTCTGTAGTGAAAAGGTGCAGGGCCTTGCCCAGAAAGATCTGGGATTAAGTCCCAGTCCTCCTGTGGAAAGGCTGCGTGATACTGAACAGTCACTGGACGTCTCTGGGCCTCGGCCCTACCAGGTATAGGGACTATCCCCTGCCTTTCTGAAGGATAAGAGAAGAAAAAATAGTGGACAGTAAAACTAATAGTCAGTCCTCCTGAGGAGACCTGCAAGGCTTGAAACACCTGAGGCTTGAGCTCTCAGAGTGTCCCAGATGCTGATACCTGAAGATAGGCTGTGGCTTCAATTCATCCTTCAAGGACCCTGTCTAGTTACATTGTTACTGCTGCCTTTGCAGTGAGTGAAAAGCAGGCAGAGGAGAGCTATTTTCTCAGTCTCACACAACCCAGCAGAGTCAGGTACTCCCTGCAGCTCGAGCACCATCTTCAGTCCCTGGCAAAAGTCCCACCTCCACCCCAAATCCCCGTTTCACCTTCTCCGCTCTCCCCTCTTCTCCTCTCCCTCAGTACACATCTGCTTTGCAGACTGGTGGCCCTGCACGAGGTGTTTACCAGTCCAAATCTCTGACCTAGCCCACAACCACACCTCAGGGGGGAATCCCACCACCCCACCAGGCTGTTCCAGTCTCCGTACAGTGACCAATCCTACCCAGTCTTCATCCTTCACAGGCTACCCCAGTTGGGGTACCAGGGATCTGGCTGTATCCTCAGGCAAGTCACTGCCCCTCTATGGTCATGACCTTGAGCCCTGTCTCCCATCCAGAGGAGTCCTTTCTGACATTATATAAGCTGATGACAAAAAAGATATCGAGATCAGAACTGCCATATTTAACTTCCCCAGTTTGCCACTCAAAGCCCTCTTGACTCAGTTCCTGCTATGACCTGAATGTCTATGTCCCCCTCAAAAATCCATATATGAAAATCTTAACTCCAGGATGACACCATCAGAAGATGAGGCCTTTGACCCGGTGACTAGGTTATGAGGGCAGGCCTCTGTAAATAGGATCAGAGTCTTGATAGGAAAAGTAGACTGAAGGGCACTGGCTCACCTCTCCACAGCATGAGCACACAGAGAGAAAACAGGTCCTTGCCAGACATCAAATCTGTAAGAGCCTGGATCCTAGCCTTCCCAGTCTCCGGCACCGTGATCATAGCTGTCTGCATTGTATACAGCTCCAGTATATGGCTATATAGAACCTAGCTGACCATAACCTTGCTATGACAGCACCCAAGGGTGCCCAACTCAAACACTCAGACCCACTGACCACTGGGAAGAGAGGAGAAACACGGTCAGAGTGGGCCAGAGACATAGGGACACAGGGCCAGACCAGCTCTGTGGTGCCCAACACAAAGAAGACAACTGAGCACTGGAAATCAGGTGTGTCTGCACAGACGCACACCTGAGTACAGGGACTTCAGAAGAAAATGAAATGTCTCTCTGCTGATGTCTGTCAGGCATTAAAACAAACACCGTACTACAGTCACTCTTTCTAATAGCCCTGTGAGGCTCCTGCGGTCCTTGGGACACTTCCGGGAACTGCAGCCAGGCTCCTGTGCTCCTACCGAGGTAGCCCAGCAGGAACACAAACTAGAAGCTATCAGCCAATGAGATGCTTCCAGAGGAAGACCAACCACTGCTCTTCTATGAGCAAGTTCCTGGTTTCAAATGCTGAGGTCAAGGGGCCGGGTTAAGCCCGGGACAGACCATACAAACCCAACCTCAGGCCACCAAGCTCAAAACCTGGCAATGGCCAATCTGGATCTCCATGCCCACCACTCACCTGCCCAGCTTCCTTCTGATTACCATCTGGTTGCCTGGCCCATAGGCGCTTCTGGCTCGCCACAGCTCTGTAGTCCCTGTTTAAGCTCTCTTGACAGGCAGCCCCCAGCCCACAGTGACTGCTGGAGGCTGCCTTTCTCTGAGCACCTGCTCAGACCTCCTGCTGTCCTTTGGTGCAGGCTAACTCTCAGGACAGCTCTGAGGGTGGCTATCTTATCAGCTCCACTCACACACAGGGAAACTGAGGCTCAGAGGCAAGCCACTCACTTCTCTCATCACACTGTTGTTAAGTGGTGCAGCCAAGATCTGAACTCTCATCTCTCTGATGTGAAGGCTCAAGTCTTCTTTTTTTTCTGTAACACACAGAGGGGGCAGATGCAGCTAGCCCCCATTTCTGTGGCTTCCCATCCAACCTTGGGTTAAAAAGTTTACTTTAATGAATGCACTTTTACTGAACATGTACAGACTTTTTTCTTTTTCTCTTTGTTTGTTTTGTTTTTGTTTTTCGAGACAGAGTTTTTCTGTGTAGCCCTGGCTGTCCTCAACTCACTTTATAGACCAGGCTGGCCTTGAACTCACAGAGATCTGCCTGCCTCTGCCTCTGGAGTGCTGGGATTAAAGGCGTGTGCCACCACACCCGGCTACAGTGATGTAACCACTCACATGGCAACTTCAGTGTCATAGGTGTTAGAAGTTATCCTGAGACGATGGAGAGTGGATGGGAGGCTGTTTCAATCCTATTCCCACTTTATGTGACAAAATTGAGCTTGTTTAGGTACAGGTGTCAGAGGGGAGTCCTGGGACCGATTCCACTGGACAGTGGAGGCGACTTTACTCCCTATATAGCTGAGTTATATACAGCTACGCTCATCTACTTAACTGGAGGGCTTTGCCTCCCCCTCGCACCCGGGAGCATGTGGCAGTGTTCAGGACAGGCTCGGTGGACACAACTTCGGTGGGGGCTTACTGACAACTAGAGGAGAGTGGACACAAGTTGGGGATGTTGAGAGCATCTACAAAGCATAGGGCAAGCCCACAATTGTGAAAAGTTCCCAGGACAGGGGGTGGGGGAAGTAGGAAGGAGGGCCAGGCTGTGTTAATGATTCTACAAGGCCAACCGCACTAAACTTGAAAATTAGGAACAATCAAAATGTTGAAGATAAAGACAAATTATCTTGGAGAACTCTCCACTGCCCACTCTTGTGCCTAACCTAGCATTCCTGTAACTACCAAAACATTACAATATATTCGTAGCTGACTGCCAGATTTCACCAACACCAAAGCAAAGAACTGTCTCCAGAGAGCATCTGAAGTCTACAGCAGAGTCTGTCTGTCTGTTCCGCAGTCTGCACCTCCCATCCGCTGCTTTGTTGTCCCTCCTACCTGTGGCTCCACCAATACGCTGATTATGACTTATTTTGTTCTGTGACTAATAAAAATCTCACGTGACCACTTCCACAGTGCAACACAATATATGGGGAAACCGGGATCTGTGTGCTGGGCACCGACATTCATATCTGGTCCCAGGATTACTTGTTCCCTCTGAGGCGAGAACAGTGTTTTTGTGTTGACACAATGAAGACTGACCCTGACACCAGTGTCAACAGTGCCCAGGCAGGAAGCCCAGGTGACACAGCTGAAGTGCAGGTGTCATAGTCTTTCTGCCTTGTCCCCAGTGAAGTGGCCAAGACTTTTTCATAAGCAGCACCCAGAGGGTCAGCAATCATAAACAATCCTGGCATTAACTGGGAGGGGACCAGGAGAAAAGCTATTCCTCTCTGTGGATGTCGCCTCCTCTGTACCGTGGACACATAATCACAGATATAGCTGAGGCTCGGAGGAGGTCACTGTCTTGGAGAACAAATGGGGTCACTGCAGAACATAGATCCTACTGCCCTCTGTAGCAACTGACCTAGAATGACCCCAGAGGATGGCACTGGGATTTCTTCCTCTTCTAGGTAACTTCAAGAGGTGGGGGTTGGCTGAGCGTTAGTCCACCTTCCATCTAGCCACACCCACACCTACCCTGGCCTACTCTGAGACTGCTGGAAGACATCCAGTGTGGCCAGAGCTAACCAAGGCCAGCTGCAATGCAGGCCGATTAGCAGTAAGTAGCAGACCCTTGTCAGGTAACCTCCAGAGACACTGGGCTCCATAAGTGAGGAATGGCTCACAATAGCTCAGACTTGAGTTTAAAAATACTAGGCTGAGAGGAAATAAGGTTACTGCCTAGGGGCAGATCTCTTTCCGGAGTAGGAGTAAAAAGAGCCAGTAGGGGAAGAGAAGGAGGAGGAAGAGGAGGATACAGGAGGCCTTAGGCAGCCCCGGGGGAGCTAGGCGGAAACCCAGGCTTTCCAGCTCTGAGAAGCAGCAGAGGGGGTGAAAGGAGAAGGGAGGGCCTGGCCTGGAGGGGTGGAGGCCTCCAGCACCGCTGGCCTGGCTCCCAAAGGCAGCAGAGCTGAGGGCACCTGAGGTCTGGACACAGCTGCCAAAGTCCCCCCACTCTCTGGGGATCCATAAGGACTCTGGGGTTGGCCATTGCAAGAGAAGGCAGCAAAGGGCCTTCCATAAATTTATCTCATTGTATTTTCAAAATCACCCTCAAGCCAGGCATACTCTCTAACCCAGTCATTCCTATCTGGCAGTCTGGCCTAAGAATGCATTTAAAACATAGGAAGAATTCTCCAAACCAGCTGTTTATCGACCTAGTCAGCCCTGCTGCGATGCTCAGCTTTCAAAGTGCTGTTTTTTTGTTGCAAGGCCATTGACATTCCAGGGAGCAATTTTATCCTTATCCTAATACTAAAGTCGACTTGGCTTACGTGCAGGGGGAAAAAAGGAAGATGACAGCGGATCAGAGCAAATCTAAGGAGCCCTAAATGCATGAGGTCACCCCTAAACACACTGCGGGGCATACAGCAGGCCACCCATCCCACACCATCTTCAAGCTATAACCTTCTTGCATCCCCTGCTCACTGTCCTATTATGGATCCTACCCACACCAGCTCCTCCTACATAGATCTGTGCTTCTGAGGATGTGAATCTTACATTACAGAATACGTAAAGCGCCTACTATAGCCCCTGACTGATCTATATTTCTATCTTTCTTTCTTTTGTTTTTGTTTTTTGAGACAGGGTTTCTCTGTGTATAGCCCTGGCTGTCCTGGACTCACTTTGTAGACCAGGCTGGCCTCAGAGTCGGAGATCCACCTGCTTCTGCCTCCCAAGTGCTGGCATTAAAGGCGTGCATCACCACTGTCTGCCAAGAATTAATTACTGATCAGTTAAAAAGACAGCCAGACACAGTGGCGGACCATACTTGTGTCACCAGCCACCAGGGGACTGAGGAAGGAATATTGCTTGAGGTCAGGAGTCTGAGGCCAGCTTGGGAAGAACAGCAAGACCCTCTTTCAAAACACCAAAAACAGATACAAAACCCAGGCTGGGGATACAGAGCAGTGGTAGGATGTTTGCCTAGGGTGCACACAGCTAGAATCAGCACTGAAGAATATAAACATAGTAATCTATGGGATTTAGGGTGCCTCTCCCCCCCCCCTTTTACTTTTCCCTCCACCATTTTGATTTTTACAAATTAACCTTTTAAAAGCTTAAAGACCCAAAGCAATATCCGGAAAGCAAAGGCATCACCTCACCATAGCCTGGCTCTTTCAGTTCTATCCTCTGTGGCCCCTCAAGGCACAGGGGCACAAGATTCACCAGCGCCTCTGCATCAGGCTCGGCTGAAGGCAGCACTTCCCACTGCAGACTAAAACAGTTCCTCTCCTCCCCACCCCACCTTACAGAAGATAAGTGCTCAGATAAGAACTCTCAAGACCTGTCATCCATGAGTCTTATTATGAATTCGAGTAATGAACTAGAAATGATTTTCTTTCAGAACCATCTTTACATCACACAGGAATGGGATGAGAATGGCCTTGACCCTAGGTTAAATCAGTCCTCTTCTGCCAAGGCTGAGGCTCCGGGAGGGAGGATAAGGATAAAGACTTATCAGAAAGCAGAGGGGAGCCTGCAGGGTAGGGGGTGGCGGATGCTTTTAATCTCCAGCACTGGAGAGGCAGAAGCAGGTGGATCTCTGAGTTCCAAGGCCAGGCTGGTCTACAGAGTCAGTTTCAGGACAGTCAGGGATACACCGAGAAACCCTGTCTGGAACACCATTCCCCCTCCTCCCCACAAAAAAAAGAAAGAAAGCTAAGGGGAAAGAGGCCCCTCATCTTGGAGACTACAGATGCACTAACTGCCATGGGTCAATGGGAATCCTCTCTTTATGATGAGGATAGAAGCCTTCTAAGACTTCAAACACTAGGCTAGGAAGCCCCAAGAAAGTCCCTACCACGGACACTGAGGAGGGAAGCCCCACTCTTTAGAGGGCAGGGGTGGGAACAGATATCTTTCCCCATCCACGGCCAACTGCTTTCCCAGTGCCATGCCAACTGGCAATAGCTGGCCCCTGTCATTTAACCAAGATGGAGTTTCTGTCTCATGGTGTATTAGTGACCAGGCCAAAGAACCAGGAAGTGGATAGAGATCATGGCCCTCGATTTGAGGGGTTTTAGTTTAAAAAAAAAAAAAAAAAACAGTCCGATGTAAGTTCTCTAGGAGGGGCCAAGGACTGCAGGACAGGCAGGCTGGCGACAAGGCATTGTGACAGAGAATATTCTCCTGAGTTGGAGACTAAGGAGAATGTTTTCAGTTAAAGCCTATCATTGTAAGTTCTAGTCCCGTCCACCCCCTGGAATATAGTAATCCCACACACATGAGCTTTAGTTAGAACCACATGGCACATGCTAAGACCAAGGTGGCAACACAGACCTGTGTCACTCAGTAATGGGGACACATTCTGATAAATGCATCATCAGGTGATTTTGTCACTGCAGGAGGTACAGGATGCACTTACACAATCCTAGATGGCTTCCTGTACCTGGGCTCCAGTGTGTCTATGCATGCATCCCATATGCATGCTGTAACCTATTGTTTCCAGGCCCGTGTTGAACAAAACAGCACAACTTCAAGGACCGGGAAGATGACTCCATTGATAACGGCTTGCCTCACAAGAAAGATCCTGAATTCAGATCCCAATACCCACGTGAAAAAGCCAGGGGTGGCAGTCCAAAGCCTGTAATCCCAAGGCTGGGGAGGCAGAGGCAGGAAGATTCTGGGCTTGCTGACCAGGTATTCTAGCTCAATCAGTGAGCTCCAGGCTAAGCAGAGACCTAGTCTCAAAAGGGGAATGGTGATTCAGGAAGAAATCCACTGTCACTCTATCCACCACACACATGTGCACACATGTGGATGGGTACCTTGTGGGCACGTACACATACCAAAAAAAACAATAACCATAAACCTGCAAGGCAGCGGTGGCACACGCCTGTAATCCCAGTACTTGGGAGGCAGAGGCAGGCGGATCTCTGAGTTTGAGGCCAGCCTGGTCTACAGAGTGAGTTCCAGGATAGCCAAGGCTACACAGAGAAACCGTGTTTCAAAACAGAACAAAACAAAAAGACCTTAAACACAAAATGATATGATCCTTAATCAAGAGACAGGACAAACTGGACACAGATGAGGTCCTGCCAGCCTAGGTAGACACTTTACGGAAACTTTAAGCCGCTTGAGTAAGATCTGCAGGGACAACAGAGAACATCACACAGTATATACACAACAGTGACAGCCACTCGTTACCCTCATCAGGCGTCCTGCCTTGTAAGTCGCCCTCTCTGCTACATTTCTGTATGCATGAAGCACAGGTTTGCTTATGTCGGCATCACCACAAACGTGAGGAATTCGTTACATGCGAGGCATGGCACTGCGCGACAGGAGTGTCACCTCCTTTCTAGTCCCATAGCACCATCTTTGTGTACGCAATCCATCACTCTCTGACAAACCGGGGGCACCAACTGTCACATGACCCTCTTGATCTCCCTTTCCCTTGTTTTGCCATGGAGTCATCTCTCTGGGAACTAGGGTCACTCTTCAAAGGGGTCTATACGCTTTGGTGAAAGGGGAAGCAACAACAGTGAGTGATCCATCCAAGAGCTCCTTTCCTTGGAACAGACCGAGAACAGAGAAATTTTGCCCAGCAAGCAGAAATGACAAAGGAGACTGCAAAGCTCTGCATTCCAGTTTAAATAAAAAAGAACCGCCGGGCGGTGGTGGCGCACGCCTTTAATCCCAGCAATTGGGAGGCAGAGGCAGGCGGATCACTGTGAGTTCGAGGCCAGCCTGGTCTACAAAGTGAGTCCAGGACAGCCACGGATACACAGAGAAACCCTGTCTCGAAAAAAAAAAAAAAAAAAAAAGAACCGTATAGCTGGGCGTGGTGGCGCAGGCCTTTAATCCCAGCACTCTGGGAGGCAGAGGCAGGCGGATCTCTCTGAGTTCAAGGCCAGCCTGGTCTACAAAGTGAGTCCAGGACAGCCAGGGCTCTGTTACACAGAGAAACCCTGTCTTGAAAGCAAATGAACAAACAAAACAAAACCCAAAAACTATAGAAAGCCACAACAGAACATTTGGGGATGAAGGGCAAACTGGCCAGATGAGGTCCTGCCAGCCCAGCAGGGTACTTTACATGAAACTTTAAAACACTCCAGTATGATCTGAAGCAAGAATAGAGAACGTCACACAGTAGGAACACAAGGAGCTGACTCAAAGACCCTAACAGAGGAAAAAAAAAAACCATTATGGAAAGCCAAGGGCACGCAGCAGAAAATGGCTGAATATCAGAGACAGTGAGTCGAGTGGGAGGCTGACCTAAGCCAGGGGACCTCACAGTGCTGTTTTACTCTCCCAACGGGGAACTTTGCTCTAGGAGGGGTTCCTTAGCCCTCTAACAGGAAATGCAACCGGGAGAGGAGGTTTCCAAGGGTCTGAATGGTCTCCAAACTGCCACTGCTCGAAGCCTCTGGAGCCCTGTAATCTGAAAGGCTGAGTGGGGCCTGCATTTTAGCCTCTTTCTGTTTATTTGTTTGTTTGTTTTTTGAGACAGAGTTTCCCTGTGTAGCCTTTGGTAGACCAGGCTGGCCTGGAACTCAGAGATTTGCCTGCCTCTGCTGGGATTGAAGGTATGCACAACCATGCCCACCTGAGCATCTTAGTTTCTAACAAGCTTCCCAATGGTGCTAACGCACCTCTCCTAGGGAGCACACCTCTGGGATGAGGCTCTACCTGACCAACTTCAAGTCAAAGTGAGCAAGCCCTGACTTGGGAACCTGGAAAAGCCCTTTGTGAGGTCCAACATCCAGGAAGGATCAGTGAGACCTCCAACTACAGAAGCCCCAAAGACAGTGACATGTGGCTTAGGAGAGCACCTAATGGTAGCTGAACTGTGGGAATCTCCCGGTAAAAGTAGGGGATGCCAGGTTGCAGAGGCCAAGCCTACAGTCCAAGCTACTCCAGAGACTGAGGCAAGCGGATCTCAAGTTGGGAGACCAACCTGAGCAACAACAAGACCCCATAATGGGGTGGGTGGGAGCAGGGAGAGTTTTTCCTGAAGGAAACGAGAAAGGGTGGAGTCAAGATGTATGAGTTAGGTACCTTGAACAATAATAACTCAGGCACTCAGAACTGGCTCAGAGGACCAAACACCAGGAGTTGTCCATCTGCACACGTGTCTATACGGAATCATCTCTGCCCCACCCACTCCTCCGCACAGCCTCTGCCCTGTCTTCCTCCAGGGGAGAGGTAACTGCAGACAGTGTGCCTCCAGTGACTCAAGCGTCCAGAAGCCAAATCTGTGCCCTGCAGCGGCAGTCACAGGACCCTGTGCTCGCCTTCCATACAGCCCTCCTGTCTCAAGCTTGTCCTCGCTCTCTCAGGGCCCCTCTGCCCTCCCCGGAGTCCCTATCCTAGGCTCATCTTCAGGAGTGTCCCTAACTCCCAACCCTCCCAGGCACAGCTCGGTGCCTAAACAGCTTCCCCCGCTCCCTCGCGCTTTAAAAGACGTGTCCCTATCACCGTGTTTCCCAGGGATGCCTCGGGTAGCCCCCTGGGACGCTGAAGTCTTACAAACGTCCCTTTGTGTCCTGTGCGGGACACACAGGAAGTGTTCAGAAGCAGCTACCCGGGGGTCAGGGGCTGGGAGACTCAGCAATCGCGACTCTCACCTTGTAGACTTTGCCGAAGGCGCCGTCCCCCAGCTCGCCCACGATCTCCCACACTTCGTTGGGGTCCAGGTCCCGGCGGACGTGCTCATATTCACGGGACTTTCTCTTTTCGAAAGTGGATAAGCGCAAGATGCGGCGGAAATTGGCGAAAGCCATGCTGGGTCCGGAGCGCGGCGAGGGGAAGCGCGGCTTCGCGGAGCCGCCCTCCCCGCAGCGCAGCGCCGGCCGAGTGCGCCCGCGGCCCCACGGAGCTGCCGGAACCGCGGCCCGCCCCGCCCCGCCCCCTCATGGACACGCCCACAGGACGGCCGGGCAACCGCTCGCCCGCCTGTCCCGGCCGGCTCCACCTACTCCGCGGCGCCCGGAGACCCCTCAATTGGCTGCGGGAGTTCGCGGCTCCGCCCACGCCGCGGGGCACTCTGGAGACTGTAGTCCGCCGGGTGGCCGGCCCATGGGCCCGCTGAGCTTCTCAGAACCGCAGACCCCGAACCGCAGACCTCCGGGGTTCGGCTGGAGCCTGGCAATGGTCAACGGTGCCACGCTGGTGCATCAGCGCCCAGAACGCGCCCGCAGCAGCATGGCTCCCCAGCTTACTGCGCGGGACCCCCGCACCCATCGCCCTGGAGCTCACTCCCGTCCTCGGTGCTCCTCTCCCCCAGGGTTCACGCGGTCCCAGGCGGCCTTCGCCACCCTTCCTGCGCGGGTCTGGGGAGCTGTGCTGCCTCCGAGCGGGCGGAAAACAGAGTCCCCGGGTTGCGCGCGCCCCCCAATCCGGGCTTTACGCACCCCGCCAGTCACAAGCGGCCTGGACTCTGGCCAAGAAACAAGAGTCTCGTTAGGACCTATTAGGCTTCATGGTAGGTTAGTAGATATATTCCTTATTAAGTAAAACTTTCTAGTTCTTTTGCTAATTAAAGAGGGGGGGAAAAAGCCCCGTTAGAGATAAAAATCGGAGGCGTCTCGGGGGACCGCCCTCCTCCTTCCTGGCGGAGGGACCTTCACCACTCTACTTTAGCTGCGGGCGTCCTGCCGATTGCACAGCGTCTTACCCTGGTGTTAGAACATGGGTACTGGCTGCACAGTGCTGCGGGCTGGGTAGCTGCAGGGGCTGTTATGGTGACCCTGCCCTTCTGAACAAGTGAGTCTCACTCGGGCACCCTTATCTCGAGAAAGCGTTTAGGTTGTTTCTCCCTTTCCTCCGGACAATGTTCGAAAATATCCCTGGAGTCTCGCTCAAGCGCCAAGAGTGAATGCGATGCCCCGGGGATACGTGCCAAGAGCGCCCCGAATAAAGGTTGCCCCCGTTCCGAATGTTCCCGCTCCCTAAGTGAGTGCGGGGAAAATTTATAATTAAAAGAAGGAAATGCTATGCAAAAGTCTTCTCGTTGAGTCAGTCGGCTCAGTGGGACCTGCTGAATGAAGTCTGTGCAGCTATACCGGATGGACAGACGGTCAGAATGCGCTGGCCAGTCCCAACTGGAGTCCGGGAGCTCCAGAAGAAAGCAAAGTAAGAATAAAAATAGAAAGGTCCGTTAAATGTCATGCTACGTGAAAGAAGCCAGACCCAAAGACCGCGTGAAGTATGACTGCATTTGTAAGACTGGTCCAGAAAAGGCAAAACTGTGGAAAGCCGATTAAGGTTTGGCTCTGGAAGGAGCGATGAGGAATCTCATTGGGGTGATGAAAACGCCCGGAAAGAGAACTAAAGTGAGAGCTCACAACTCCGGAAACTTGCCCCAAATCACTTTTGTGACTTTTGTTTTTGTAAGGTGTTTGTGGGTGTAAATTCTATAGAAAAAACGCTGCAATCAAGGGAGGCTCAATAGAACCGAAGCCACTTTGAAACTTAATGGTAAATCAGGTTCCTTTCTTCCTCTGTCTCTGGCTATAGGGTCTCACACTGACCCACTGATACATGAAGACAGCTGGAGGGCAATGCCCTTCCCCCACCCTCCTTTCTAGAACAACTTAAAATAGAAATTAGTAAGTTCGATAAATAGTGCTTCTGATGTGTCTATCTCAATGAGTCTGAGTTTGCACAGTTTTATTGGAAGCCTTTCAGTGTCTTCTTTGAATTACTGGTTCGTGTACTTTGCCATTGTTGTGTTGTTGGGTGGGGGTGGGGGAGCTGTTTTGTTTGAGTGCCAGGTCTCTATGTAGTCGTAGCAGGCTAGCCTCAAATTCACAGAAACCCTTCCACCTCTGCCTACTCAGTGCTGGGGATTAAGGTGTGCCTACCACCCGAATCACCATACCTTTTTTTTTTTTGCCTATTCAAAAAAAATAGATTTCCTGTCTTTTTGAGTCTGGAAATTGCATTATTTATTGATTTGTGTGTGTGCCCATGTGTGTGTGTATGCATTCATATGTGGAGGGGAACTTTCGGGAGGAGTTGGTTCTCTCCTCCCACCACATGGGTCCTGGGAATCTACTCAGGTCTCCAGGCCGTACTAAGCCATCTCACTGGACCTGAATTTTTTGTTCATTTGTTTTTTTTTTTTTTTGAGACAGGGTTTCTGTGTAGCCCTGGTTGTCCTGGACTCATTTGTAGACCAGGGTGGCCTTGAACTCACAGAGATCTGTCTGCCTCTACCTTCCGAGTGCTGGGATTAAAGGCATGTGCCATTTTGGACAGCTGTGAACTGCCATGTGGGTGCTGGGATTTGAACCAGGGTCCTTTGGAAAAGCAGCCACTGCTTTTAACCGCTAAGCTATCTCTCTAGCCCTGGACCTGAATTTTTTTTTTTTTTTTGGTTTTTTTCGAGACAGGGTTTCTCTGTGTAGCCCTGGCTGTCCTGCACTCACTTTGTAGACCAGGCTGGCCTCGAACTCACAGTGATCTGCCTGCCTCTGCCTCCCAAGTGCTGGGATTAAAGGCGTGTGCCACCACCGCCCGGCTAGGACCTGAATTTTTAAAAATACTATCTTGTTGGGTTTAGATGTTGAAAATGTTTCCTCTAAACTTTTGCTTATGGTATCTTCTGTTGAACAAGTATGTATAACATTGATATGATCCAATCTGCTTTTTTTTTTTCTTTTGGTTTTTCAAGACAGGGTTTTTCTGTATAGTCCAAGCTGTCCTGGACTTGTTTTATAGACCAGGCTAGCCTTGAACTCACAGCAGTCTGCCTGTCTCGGCCTCCCAAGTGCTGGGGTCAAAGGTGTGCGCCATCATGCTTGGTTCCAGTCTGCTTTTTTTGTTTGTTTGTTTGTTTGGTTTTTCGAGACAGGGTTTCTCTGTGTAACAGCCCTGGCTGTCCTGGACTTGCTTTGTAGACCAGGCTGGCCTCGAACTCACAGAGATCCGCCTGCCTCTGCCTCCCAAGTGCTGGGATTAAAGGCGTGTGCCACCACGCCCGGCCCCAGTCTGCTTTTATCTTCACATGAATGTGGTATTTCCCTGCCACTGAGGATTGAATCCAGGACCCTGTACATGGAAAATATGCTCTGTGAAGGAACTATACCACCAGGTGAGCAAAGTATAAGCTTGCTGCTGCGCTTTGGGGTTTTCGAGGCAGGGTTTCTCTGAATATCTCTGGCTGTCCTGGACTCGCTTTGTAGACCAGGCTGGCCTCGAACTCACAAAGATCCGCCTGCCTCTGCCTCCCAAGTGCTGGGATTAAAGGCGTGCGCCACCACCGCCCGGCTGCAAAGTTTTTTTTTTAATTGAAAATTTTCAACTTGCCAGGCAGTGGTGGTACACACTTTTAATCTCAGTAGGGCAGATCTCTGAATTCAAGGCCAGCCTTCTCTACAACACGGCCAGAGTTACACAGAGAAAACAAACAAATAAAAAAATCAACTTAAAGTGCTGGAGAAATGGCTGTTAGTGGTTGAGAGGAATGGCTGCTCTTCAGAGAGGAAGGTTCAGTTCTTAGCACCCAGATGGCAGTACGTCATGATCTGTTACTGCAGTCCCATGGGTTCTGACAGCCCTCTTGACCTTCCCAGACTCAGCGTGCAGGTAAAACATTCATAAATATTTAAAGAAAAAAAATTGATTTAGGCCACACTCGGCGGCACACACCATTAGTCCCAGTACTCAGGAGGCAGAAGCCAGTGGTTCTCTGAGTTCAAGGACAGCCTGGCCTAAATATATCAACTTCAGACCAGCCATAGTTACATGGTGAAACCCTGTTTCAAAAGGACAACAATCAAGTTCATTGAGGTTTAATTTACATTATATACAAATGTCCCCCGAAGGCTCACTGTTAATAAGTTTTGCCAACACGAGGCTGTCACCACAGTCAGGGTGGAGAATGTCTCCAGTGCCTCTCCAGGCAATTCCCTTTTCCACTCTTTCCAGATTTTTCTTTTCCAGTGCTGGAGATTAAACTCAGACCCTGGCACATGTGAGGCAAGTGCTCAATCATGAACCATATGGCGGTCTGTGTTTAGCTTCTTTTAGCTCAGCCTGTTTCCTATTCACGACTCATTCATATCCATTGTCAGGTAGTCTACTGCATGGATAGACCACAGTCATTTGTATATTGTCCATCAGCTGTTGAGCGAAAGTTGGTATTGGGTTCTGTCCATCTGGTTATTATGAATGAAGCTGACACAAACACATGCCAGAGTCTTTTCATAGAAATGGAGTTTGTTATGGGTTCAGGAATAGCCTCACACTGACCACGCTCAGACTGATGGACGTTTATTGAATGAGTAACCAAGACTGACCACTCAGGGATTCAGGAACCAGGACTGAGTACCGGAGTCATTCTCAGAGTGAGTTTTTAAAGGAAAAATCATAATCAAGCAGGAAGAGAAATAAAAAATCATAACAATCAACTCTATTCCAGGTACATTGTGTTTAACCAAGCATGAAGCACCAATTCTATGAGGTACGTCATGCCGAGGCAGCTGAACAAAGCATTTTAAGCTGATTGACTGGGGTTTGGGGCAGGAGGGGACTTAGGGGCTTTCCAGTTCCTCATCTTTCTAGGGAGAGGAACATGGCAGGGTATTGTGGTTTTGTAAAAGCAGAGCATATATCATCAATTGAAGCAGAATGGTTAACAAAAGCCAATTTTTATGTCAGGCAAGCAGAGCCTGAGAACTTTAACTTAATTTTACCTTAAAGTAAGATTAAGATGGAGACTAAAGACAAAAATGGCTACAGGTATGCTAAAAACTGAAATCTCTGCAGAGAAGCCTTAGTTATGTTAAAAACTTAAGTAGGTTTCAACAGAGTTCAGGATACATGACCTCAAAATAGGTCACTTTGCCAACCTTCATTCAATGGGTTCCCTCCCTGTCCCTGAAGGAAGGGAGATGAAGGTACAGAGATGTTGAGAATTAACTGAACTAACCCCTTATAACCCTGAGGTAATCCTTTCGGACCTCCAGCCACACTTCCTCACCAAGCCTAAATGTCGCACAGGTGCATCTATTTCTTGGGTCTACATTCCCTTATGAACACTCCCATCCACATACAACTTAACTAGCAGTCGTGATGGTACGCATCTGTAATCCCAGCAACCAGGAAGCAAAGCCTGGACTACACAGTGAGCTCCAGGCAGCCTGAGACACAGCAAGACCCAGTCTCAAAAAACAACAAATAAGCCAGGCAGTGGTGAGTCACCACTTGAATCCCCACACTCTGGGGGCAGAGGCAGGTGGATCTCTGTGAGTTCAAGGCCAGCCTGGTCTACAGAGTGAGTTCCAGGACAGCCAGGGATACACAGGGAAACCCTGTCTCAAAAACAAACAGACAAAAAAAAATATCCAACAAATAAAAATGCAGTAAACAAATGTGCTATTCTCTTACTAATCTGCCTTTGATTTTACTAATTGTATGGGGAATTTTGCCATATGAAACAATTCTCTGTAGACACTGCCAGGGTGTCCTATAAGTCAGCTTGGTTCTGACACTGATTGTTGGCATAGACCCCGGGGTTAAGGGATGTCTCACAAGACTGCTCCACCCTCGGCACACTCCAGTCCTAAGTCCAGGGTGTCATCTGGGTTTTTGACCAACTAGTCATAACTTCAGACGTTTCCATGACACATGAGGTTAGATAGAACCGTGTGTATGGACATGTATGTGTCCATCACATATACGTGTGCATCCATGCACATGTGTATTCATACAGACAGATTGCCAAATATGGAAGGAGTGTTGTGGGCTGGAGAAGGCCCCAGTCCCATGGTACTCACACCCGTGCATGTACACAGTCACACAATAACAAATGAAACTTAAAAACACAAATCGTAAGAAAAAGAAACATGAAAAATGATTTATGAGACATGATTGACATAGGTCTAGGGGTTCCTGATTGAAGCTCTTCAGAGGTCTGTCTTTCTGCCTCCCCTGCCCCCCCTCTCTAGGATAGGGTGTCTTTGTGTATCTTTGACTGTCCTAGAACTTTCTTTGTAGACCAGGCTGGCCTCGCACTCACAGAGATCCACCTGCCTCTGCCTCCCGAGTGTGGGATTACAGGTGTCGCCATCACCGCCCAGCTCTCTTCAGACTTCTAAGAAACAGGGAAACTGAATGCTGGCATGATAGATATATAGGGTGCTAGAGATGACCATCCCCAGGTGTGATAAGGTTGAAGACTCCAGCCTGCTGTTTAGAATACATACTCCAATATTTGCACATAAATTGTTCTGTCTGAGATTTGCTTCCAAATAACCCAGGAACCGTGATGGGTGGAATGGCTGTAGAGGAGCAGGGATTGGTCTGAACTGATTCCTGCTGACTCGAATGGCGAATGCATGAAGCTGGAGCCTACTCATCTGTTCACCTCTGGACAGGCCTGCAACAGTTCATTGTGGAAAAAACGGAAGGAAGACGGTGGTGATGACTGGGCTAATCAGGCACCCTGCTTTGACTTCTGGCTCATTACATTTCGGCCTTTTAGAAAATCCTTCTTGAATGGGTGTGTTCGCCCACACCTTTAGTTCCAGTGCTCGGGAGGCAGAGGCAGGCAGACCTCTGTGAGTTTGAGGCCAGCCTGGTCTACAAAGTGAGTTCTAAGACAGAAAGGCTACACAGAGAAACCTGTCTCAAAACAAAAACCAAAACAACAACAACAAAACCCTTAGCTGAGCATGAGTGATACACACCTTTAATTCCAGCATTTAGGAGACAGAGGCAGGTGGATCTCTGTGAGTTCAAGGTCACTGAACTACATAATGAGTTCTGATACTTTCATATACATATATATATATAACAAGTATACTACTATATATATGTATGTATAATATATCATTTTTATGATATTTATATACACATACATCCCTCTTTGGCTTTATATTAGTATACTTGTTCGAGGATCTTTTGTGTATTTACATTTTTCTTCCTAATGAGCACATACCATCTAGGATGGCTCCTAGGGTCACTTTGGTGCTCTGCTAAGGTTGCCCCTTCTAAGCAGCCTGTGATTAGAATGGCTGCTTTAGGTGCAGAGGAAAAGGCCACAATGAAGTTGGAGAATTGTGAGAAGCCATTTTACCCACTCTTACTGTCCCTTCCAGTTCTGCTAGGTCACTTGGGAACCCTGCCTGACATTCTAGTTCTGAGGCAGAATTCTTCATTCTGTGTCAGGTTGCCAGAGCCTCTGGCTGAAGGCTGCCGACATGAAACTCAAGAAAGGATGTTTTATGTGGTACCTTTACTTGGACAAAATCTACTGCTTGCTGTCTTTGAGAAATGTGAAGGCCTTGATGGAATACTTTCACCTTCTGGATGCGCACCGCAGGAACACCTTGAATGGTGAGGTGTGTGTGTGTGTGCCCCTCCCCCTTCCCACCCCTCACCCACCCACACTGAGCCCGAAACTATCTCCTTAACATTAACTTCATCTTCTCAAGGAAGCCCGGAGAGAAACTGCCAATAGAGCTGAGACTGAAGGCAGTTCAGTGCAGAGGATGAAACTACAAGCTCTGGGGTCAGGCTAGGCTCTACCCACAATTCACTCGTGATTTGATGAGCATGTCATTTCCTCCTTGAGGTTCAATTTCTTCTTCTTTTTTTTTTTTTTTGGTTTTTTGAGACAGGGTTTCTCTGTATAACAGCTCTAGCTGTCCTGGACTCACTTTGTAGACCAGGCTGGCCTCGAACTCACAGAGATCCACCTGCTTCTGCCTCCCAAGTGCTGGGATTAAAGGCGTGCGCCACCACCGCCCGGCTCTCAATTTCTTTTTCTACCTGCTCATGTCTCTCCCACTTCTGTCATCCTCCTTCCTCCCCACAGGGTCCTTTCCCACATTCATGTCATTTTGTTTTGTTTGGGACCCACTGATTTTTAACCAGGTTTGTCTGTGTCTAACAGCATTTGTGATTTACTAAAAATATTGCCCATTGGCTCTGTAATGACATCCGTTCACTAGCAGAGGGCCAGGGGAAACACCCTGGGTTCTTTTTGAGACTCAGTTTAAATAACATTTTCAACCAATCTAACCATCATTCTTGCCTCGCCAAGTGTCTCAGTGAAGAAAGAGCGAAGAGCACTCCATAAAGGTCTCACTATGTAGCCTTGGCTAGCTTGGAACTCACAAGAGATCCATCTGCCTCTGCCTCCTGAATGATGAGGTTAAAGGTGTTCACCACCACACCCAGCCCTTCTGTAAAGATTGTTGAGTCGATTCAGTCTTAAAAAGACAAACAGTAACAAGGGAGGGGCTATAGCTCAATGGTGGACATATTTAGCATGGATGGGTCCAGGCTCCAGTACTGAAAAGAATGAAACAAAATTACTGAACTGAGGACACTTTTTCCTCACAATGGCAAGACTTGCTTTCCTCTGTGCATACAGATTGGCATGAAATGTGATACCAGTCTTCCCTTGCCCAGATAAGACAGCTTCAGGCACCAAGCTGTCCCTCAGAAAGCTAAGCCACACTGTCTCTCTGGGACATTTGTATGACAGAGTCTCATCTCCCTAGTAACCAAATAATTCCCCAATGACATAATACCCAGGAGGTACAAACTTGCTATCTGATTACCAAGGGTAGGGACAGTGGCCTGAAAGAGGGTCAGCACGGCTTTACGGTTTGTTCCTGGGAAGACAACTTCAGGCGTTGCTGCAAAACATTGATTCCATAGCTACGTGGTCCCGCAGGACACATCTTTACGAGCACCCTGCCATCCCTGTGTGTGTACAGTATGTTGCTCTGGGTGTTCACACCTGGTGGGGCACATGTGAGGCCAAAGCTGACATAGTGGCCATAGGCTCATTGTGATCCTGTTTGCTTCCAGCTGGGATTCCAAATGACATAGATGAAGTGTTTTTTTTTTTTTTTTGGTTTTTCGAGACAGGGTTTCTCTGTTTAACAGCTCTGGCTGTCCTGGACTCGCTTTGTAGACCAGGCTGGCCTCGAACTCGCAAAGATCCGCCTGCCTCTGCCTCCCAAGTGCTGGGATTAAAGGCGTGCGCCACCACCGCCCGGCTAGATGAAGTGTTTTATGTACTCAGTGGAGCCCAGAGATAGCTTCTGTTTTTTTTTTTTTCACCTTGAAACATTTTCACAAATATTTTAATGTGTATATTAGGCTGCATGTATACCACTATATATCACTTTTGTGCCTGGTACCCGTGGAGGGCAGAAAGGGGCATTGGATCCCCTGGAACTGGAGTTATAAGCAATTGTGAGCCACCATGTGGGTGCTGGGAATTGAACTTGGATCCTCGAAAAAGCAGTCGGTGCTCTTAACTGCTGTGTCATCTCTCCAGCCCTTGTTTCTCTTGTGAGACAGGCTCTGACTCTGTAGGCCAAACTGGACTTGCACTGACTGCCATCTTTCTGCTTTAGCCTCCTGAGTGCTGAGATTATTGGCATGAGCTCTCGTGCCCAGGTCTAGGGGTAGCTTTGGTAATCAAGAGGCAAAGGGGGAAGCAGAGCAAGATGGTTGCAAGTTGAAGCCAGCTTAGTCTTCTACATAGTGAGTTCAGGGCCAGCCATCAGTGAGACACTGTATCAACAACAAAATAAAACAAAACAAAACAGTCAAAAGAAGGGAAGCCATATATAAGGTGGTCACACTAGAAAACCCATAGCCAGGAGGTGGTGGCGCACACCTTTAATCCAGCACTCAGAGGCAGGCAGTTCTCTGTGAGTTTGAGGCCAGCCTGGTCTACAGAGTGAGTTCCAGGACAGCCAGGGCTACACTGAAACACCTTGTCTCAAAAACAAAAACAAACAAAAAAAGAAAGAGAAAAATCCCTTAAAGATTTGTATACAGTATCAACCCCACGCACTGTGTACATCAACAGTGGTGCTTTGCTTCCATCTTTTTTGTTTTGGTTTTTGTTTCTTTGTTTTTTGAGACAGGGTTTCTTTGTGTAGCCCTGGCTGTCCTGGAACTTGTTCTGTAGACCAGGCTGGCCTCAAACTCACAGAAATCGGCCTGCCTCTGCCTCTCTGAGACTAAAGGTGTGCGCCACCCCACCACCTGGCTCAAATAATTTTCACTTAAAATATCTGTTTTGCTTCTGGAACAATCAACAGAAATGCAACCAGAAACACATTATAATACAGAAAGCAGAAATAAATGTGGCTGAAAATATGTGCTCATATGTGTCTGCCATTCATAGTACCAATAGACTATTTATTTATAATAAGTTTTTTTTTTTTTTTGAGACAGAGTTTCTCTGTATAACAGCTCTGGCTGTCCTGGACTCGCTCTGTAGACCAGGCTGGCCTTGAACTCACAGAGATCAGCCTCCCTCTGCCTCCTGAGTGCTGGTATTAAAGGCGTGCGCCACCACCGCTCGGCCTATAATAAGTTTTTTAAAGATTTATTTATTTTACATATGTGAGAGCTCTATCTGCATGTACCCCTGCATGCCAGAAGAGGGCATCAGATTCCAGTATAGATGGTTGTGAGCCACCATGTGGTTGCTGGGAATTGAACTCCCGACCTCTGGAGGAGCAGACAGTGCTCTTAACTGCAGAGCCGTCTCTTCAGCCCCTACCTACTTATTTGTTAACTGGAAAGAGAAAAAGGTGTATTTGATCACAATCCATCAACTGTGCTGTTCCAGTCTGATTCAGCCCTAAGGCTGCTAAGTGGGATAACAAGAACTTCCAGATCTTTTCAGTTACAGTACTTTCTCTGGATGTATCTGGTTGAATATGTGTTAGCTAATTCACGAAAGATGTGGCTTCACTGAAATAAGTACACAGCCTTTCCCAGGCTGACTCACACGTGAACCCCAACTCTGACACTGAGACCCATAGACCAGCAGCAGCCACATCACACCAGAGCTGGACTGGTGTGGGCTCTGGCCCAAGCTGTACTTCCTGAAACGGGAAGTGTATCTTGACAAGACCCCTAAGTAGTTGATGTGCTTGCAGTGGGGTGCCACCAACCTTCCTTGTCAGGGTCTCAGGGTTTGCTGAGATGTGGCCTTCAAAAGTGCTTAACACTCAGGGAAGGCTCCCTCCCTCAACAGCCAGAAGCTTTTGCTCTGAGTAAGCCTGAAAATCTGAGGGGGGCTCTCCCATATGAGAGCGGTGATTTTTTAATTTCTCATCTGATTTAAGGAATTACAGAAAAGACTGGGGAAAAAAACATTAGCATCTTTAAAAAATTATTCTATGTGTGTGCCTGATTTGTGTGGGCACATGTGAGCATGGGAAGATCAGAGGACAACTTTGGGGAGTCCATTCTCTCCTTGCACTTTTACATGTGTTCCAGGAATCAAACTGAGGTCTCCAGGCTTGCTTGAGAAGCATCTTCATTGGCAGAGTGTCACTCTCTGGCCCAAATGTTAGCATCTTTAACAAAGAAAGAAGTCTTTCTTCTTCTAACAAAGAACACTGTCACTCATGAGCACCTCGACTATCATTCGTGAGTGTGCGAAGTTGTCTGTACCTAGAGCTCAGGAGCCCAGCACTGACCACCACGTTGTCTGGGCCTGTAAGTCAACTGGTCATTCAGTTTCCATAACTTGGCATACTGCTTTTTCACAGCAAGGGCAATTAAAGGCTTTAGGAGTTGTGGAAGGTTCAACATGAAGCCAGAAACAAAATACTGTCATTCTTCCCAGTACAGTAAGCTTCCAACACCACTACATTCTTATGTGGTTCCTGATTTTGTGTTTTGGGACTGTTCTAAGACAATCCATCTTGTCCTCTTCTCCTCCCCTAGATGTGCTGTTCTTACATTTCCTCCACCACGTGACTAACCTGAAAATATCACAGATCAAGATATTATTTGACATGCTGGACTGGATGGCTGTAGGAGAGATTGGTTTTGAACAGTTCTATGTGTTGGTTTGCATACTGCTGGCACATCAGGTGAGTACCAGGGTTGGCCTGGGGTAGGTGAGGGTCGGGCTGCTCTCCTCTTGATAAAGTGAACAGTGAAGGGACAGCACAGTGGAACACTTTTTTTTTTTATCACTACAAATGGGTGGAAGGAAAATGAAACGGGAAATTCATTTTTGGTTCCTATGAATGACTATCAACCTGAACATTTCCGCACCTTCTCTCTGCAGCTGCCACCTGCCTTCAGCCCTCCCACACTGCCTCTCCTTGTAAGGAAAATGTTGCCTCCCACCTTTCTTGGCCTGCCTGTCCTCCAATGGGCTTCAGAGCACCACCAGCCAGCCCCAAGTACCCCACTCATTCTTGCCCTGGTCAGAGAACTTTCTGCTGAGGCTGAGTGAAAGGGAAGGGGAGTGTTCTTTGTGTTCCACCCTCACCTATGAGACACTAGCTTGTGCTCCCTGACCAAAGGGATTTTGTTTTTTTTTGTTTTTTTTTTTTGGTTTTTCGAGACAGGGTTTCTCTGAATATCTCTGGCTGTCCTGGACTCGCTTTGTAGACCAGGCTGGCCTCGAACTCACAAAGATCCGCCTGCCTCTGCCTCCCAAGTGCTGGGATTAAAGGCGTGCGCCACAACCGCCCGGCTTCCAAAGGGATTTTGTACAAGTACCAAAGTCAATGCTTCCCAGGATTGTTAATGTGTGGTGCTAGCTAGGGTTAATTACACAGAATTGATTACTATAGTAGTTTCCCTTGAACATGGGGACTCACATGGGCCTTGTCCCTCTTTGCACAGCCCTTTCCCCAAGTTTGGGCATTTGCATTTTGCTCTGAGCTCTCTAGGAAATGTCTTGTGACTCTACAAACCTTGGTGTAACACCCTTACAGGGTAGCTCCACATTTCTCACAATGTATTCTCACACATTTCTCTCAAAACAGAACCATCTAGAAGATCAATTTATGTACCGCCATTCCCGGCCAGTTTTTGACCTGCTTGACTTGAATGGGGAGTTTAAAATAGGTGAAAACAATTTCCAAATGTACAAATTTCTCTTCAATATTAGAAGGCAGGAACTCCGAAAACTTATCCATGACTTTGACATCACAGGTGACCGAGTAAGTGAAGATCCATGAATCGTGGGGGCAGAGGGCCATGTCCTGCACCAATGGTAGGGAGGAGGCTGGCAACAGGCTGGAAATGGGGGAAAAAAACTGAGATAAATAGGCTCTGGCAGAGAAAGTATTGGCTAAGGGCCACATCATATGGTATGGATGCAATTACAGAGGTTTTGAGGAAGTAGACTGACATGGTGATAACATGGTGGTCAGAGAAGCATTTATAGACTTGAATAAGCAGAAATTCTATGATAGAACCATGTGAGAAAAAGCCCCGGGGGGATGGAGACTTCTGCCTGTGTAAAGGGAAGCAAGGCGACCACAGTGGGAGATGACATGGAAACATGACAATGTGATCCTGTTCCCATGGTCAGCAACAGACTTGACTGTCCCTGGGCGCTAGGCCCCAGTAAGCCTGTAACTGTCCTAACTCTTATGCCTTTTAGGTTTCCAAGAGTTCAGAGTAACACACAATTACCACCTTACTAACCTTCTTGTCATATTTTTTCTCCCCCTGCCGCACCCCAATCAAAGCTTCTTAATTATAAGGAATTTAAGCTGTACACAATCTTCTGCACTGACAAGTCCACAGACAGGAAGAAGAGGACAGAAAGGGAGGAAGTGAGAGAGAGAGATAAAAGGAAAGATAGAGAGAAGTACCATCATCTAAAGAAGATGTATTCTTCTTTGTTGAGTCAGAGGAGTTTCCTGTGACGCAAAAGTGAACGGACAAATTAAAATCAACATGGCTATAATGAAGTAGAGAACCAAAATGGTATCTTTATTGTATGTATGTATGTGTGTATGTGTATGTATGTGTGTATATGTATGTGTATGTGTGTGTATGTATGTATGTATGTGTGTATTGTTCATTTATTTATTGAGCCAGTGTCTCATAGGATAGCACTGGGTGGCCTGGGACTGGCTATGTAGACCAGGCTGGCCTCAGTCTCACAGATATCTACCTCGAGTACTAGAATTAAAGGTGTACACCATTTGTGCCCAGCATCTTTTAATTTTTTTGAGACAGGGTCTGATGTAGCCCAGGCTGGCCTCAAACTTACTACATAGTTGAAGATGACCTTGAGCTCCTGATCCTCCTGCCTCCATGTCCCAAGTGCTGGGATTACAAGGTGTGTGCCTCTGTGGTCAGCCATCAAAATGGGTGTCTACCCCTGAGCTACACTCATCCCCAAGCTGCGATTCTGTCCACATTCATTTAGCAGTCTGTGCTTACAGATTCCCAATGATTTATGAAGCCCAACAGTTGAAAGGAAGTGACCCTTTCATACTCTTTGCCACTAGCCCAATGCTTTTACATAGAGACTTTTTCTAGGCTAAGCCCACCTGGATGCCAGAGACTGAAGTTGGCCAATTGTGGCTTTAAAGGATATAGGAACTGGATTTTTTTGTTTTCTTTTTTTTTTTTCTCTTAAACTATGTTTGAGACTCACTATGTTTCCCAGGCTGATCTCCAACTTGTGGGATGAAATGATCCTCCTGCCTCTGCCTTGGGTTACCTGACTGCAGGAGTATGCCACTGTTGCAGCTCAAGCTGTGTTCCTTAGAGCCTGAATTACTCCAACATGTGAAATGCTTAGGTAACAGAATAAAACTTAACAGTGTAAAATATTATGTGCTCCTCCATTTTAACTTTTCATGAGCCCGGCATGGTGATACACACCTTTAATCCCAGAACTTGGGAGGCAGAGGTAGGCAGATCTCTATGAGTATGAAGGCAGCCTCATTTACAAAGTGAGTTTCAAGATAGCCAGGGCTATGTAGAGATCATACAGAGAGAGCAATACCTTGAATGACTTAAAATTTCTTTTGGCTGCTGCCCCTAGAGACATTGCAGATGTGGCTGCTGTGTCACATGGGTGGGCATCAGTAGGTGGCAGAGAGGAGAGAGGCTATGTCTATATTCGGTGTTCTGACCTATGAACATCTGAATGAATAGCAGCTTAACATTCCTGGGGAAAAAAAATCAAGCCAGAGATCAACACCAGTTTGACACCATGGGGCCTGGACAGGGAGCTAGGCTGTGACAACCACCAGACCAACACCAGGCAAGCACCAGATGGGCTCCCAGGACAGGATGCAAGCCAGAGGACTAGAAGAACCTTGTCTGGCCCCAGATGTGGGTGTTGTAGGTGAGCTGGCCCTAAGGGTGAGGGAGAACCAGCCCTGCCTTTTGTCTGCTTTGTGGTGGTGTTGGCAAGGGAGAGATTCCCTCCCCTTCCTTTTGCCCTCACTACCAGTGGACAGGAGATCTGTCCCCATGGTTTTACGAGAGCAAGAGAGCTGTCCCTGCCCCTCACATGCTGTAGCACCACTTGAGAGAGCAGGCCCTGTCTGGACAGCTGAGTACAGGTGGCCCTGGATGTGAGGGATGTGTGTTAACTGTCCCCAAGGCATGAGTGCAGGAGAGCCAGGCCTGCCTTTTGTCTTTTCAGTGGGGTTGGTGAGGAAGAGATCCCCTCCACTCTCTGATGCCCTCAACACAGGCAGCAGGTGGGAGAGTTGGTCCTGATGGGCTCATGAGAGAACTGGTCCAGCCCCTTACCTGCTGCAGCATTCAGGAGAGCAGGCCCTGCACCTTACCTGGGTAGCACAGTAGAACTGGCCCTGGATGTGGGGGTTGCAGGCCCAGAACCAGGGCTTTGAGTTGGCCCATACCAACATCTACCCCATGGATGAACTGCTGGAGTGCATGAAGAGGCCAGTTCCACAGACCCAAAACTACAGGATCTCTCTGATACTAGACAACAGAATATCTGAGAGGTGACCCAGTTGAGGTTCCTGAATTGACAAAGTAGTGGAAGCCAGAGGCCTCGTACCAGACCAAGGAATCATTATAATGAACATTTACAAGTAAAGAAGTGTGGACAAAATGGAATATTGTAGGATATACTGAGACACACTACAGCTTCCCCAATGAGATTTTAATTTTTTTATGTTGGGAGAGGTTTCAAGGGTGAAGGGTGGGTCTGAGGGGAGATGGGAGATGAGAGGGAACAGGGTGCATGATGTGAAAATCACAAAATAAAACATTTTTAGCATGACATTTGTTACCCCCACCACACCCCAAGGGACTATATCATGACAGCAGCAACTATAACAGGGCTCCAGATCTTAGCACAATTGACTCCATGGTGGAAGTGCCATTCAGGCTGTAAAACTCAGCATGTAGACAGCACCACCAGCCAAACTGAAAATAAAGTCCTAATTCATCAAAGTCCATAGTTCTGGGAAAGTCTCTAAATGTGCTAACCTTGCTTTTTGACTTCCACAGTGCTCCTTCTGGATAACTTGTCAACTCAGAACATGATTTTTTTTTTTTTTCCTTAAAAGCTCTCCCTGAGAAAGGCTCAATGCTAAACTGGGATCACCAATACCCAGTGTAGTCACCAGCCACTAATAAAGACTTTCTATTGGGCTGGTGCACGCCTTAAGTCCCAGCACTCAGGAGGCAGAGGCAGGCGGATCTCTGTGAGTTAAAGGCCAGCCTGATCTACAAAGTGTGTCCAGGACAGTCAAGGATACACAGAGAAACCCTGTCTCAAAAAACCTAAAAAAAAAAAAAAAAAGACTTTCTATTGGTTTACATTTGTCTTCCCTGGTGGCTACCCTACAAAAGCCACACCACAATCATGTGCTTGGTGTAGGTGAGGCAGTACCTTGGATATACAACTTATCCTTTTAACCCTGTCAACTAGGTGGGGCTATTGTTTCCAAAAGAGAAAACTGAGGCCAAGAGAAATTAAGAAATATACCCCAAACAAATGTCTCACAGGTGGCAGGACCAGGATTCAGACTCAAGAACAATTATAGCCGCCTGTACTCACAGCCTGGGGTCTGAGCTCACTGGTCTTTTGGCAGGCCCAGAACCAGGGCTTTGAGTTGACCCACACCAACATCTACTCCATGGATAAACTGCTGGAGTGCATGAAGATGACAGTTCCACAACCCAAAACTACAGGATCTCCGTGATACCAGACAACAGTATCTGAGAGGTTATCTTGATTTTTGGTTATGTGTTTGGGGAGGCTGTTTTGTTGAGACAGGATCCTTAGCCTCCAACCTGTGATTCTCCTGCCTCAGCACCTGTGTGCTGGGATCTACGGATGCTGGGATCAGGCATGTTCCAGCAAGCCAGATCTGTCTTTAAATGTTAAGCTAGCAAATTCAATTGGGCAGAAATACCCAGTTTAATTACAACAGCTCTCACTCTGAATTTCTGAGAAACAGATCATTTATGACATTCTAATTGACCTTAAGGCAACCAGTGTGTCTGAGGTCCCCAATACCACTGATGTGATACTCAATACCATAACCAAACCTGGTATGCCACCCATGTACAAGAATCATGCTCACCTAAGATACTTATCTGCAAGTCAAGCTGGGACTCATGAAACCCAACTGTTGTGAAACCTCGTTAACAAATGGGGGGTTTGGCTAACAAGTTTTTGAGCACAATTAAAATAACTCCTCCCCATGGTGTCACAGTGAGAAGAGAACCAGGAACCACCAAACCCCAGGCATAACTGGTCACTTCTATCTTTTCTATACAGATAAAGGTACTGCTTTGAGGGAACTGCAAGCAATCCTCCCATGGCCTTCCAACAGCCAAGTGTCTGTGGTTACTACAGCGTTTGCCCCAGGCAGACACTATGCACCATGCAGGCAGGCATTCCAAAGTGAAAAAATGGCAGATAATGACCAAGCCAAAAGGCTTTACCACTGAACTTACCTTTACAGGGCTTGGTCTCTTTTGAGGCAGCCTAGGTAGCTTTTGTCACAGGGCAGCTTTAGGGTCTAGATGTGATTCTGGGGAAAGACACTCCAGAGGTGTCTCCTCCCAGAGATGATCTTGAGCTGTATAAGGGGAACAGGTCCTGGAGCAGGTCCAGCACTGTCCTTTGCTCAGAATGGGGGCAGGGGCATTGTTAAAGGTATAATGAACACACACTGATCTGTCTGTAAACTGTGTTGTAGCACACATGTGGAGGCCAGAGGACAACCTGTAGCTGGTTCTATGGACCACACTTAGGCTGTTAGGCTTTGCACAAGTGCTTTCACCTGTTGCACTATCTTGACGTCTCATCAGATTTTAAAACGTTCTTTTTTTTAAAACATTATTTATTTATTTATTATGTATACAGTGTTTTCTCTACATATATGCCCGGGCAGATCTCCATGTAGATGGCTGTGAGCCACCATGTGGTTGCTGGGAATTGAACTCAGGACCTTGGGAAGAACAGCCAGTGCTCTTAACCTCTGAGCCACCTCTCCAGCCCTTAAAACGTTCTTTAAAGCATCTTCATGAACTGGAGGCCTCTGGTGCGTGAGTGGCACATTTGTGTATCTGCAGCACCCAAGTGCTAAGGCAGGACTGGGAAGGCACCTTGGGCTTCATAGAAAGACTGGGTCTCAAAGAACCAAAGCACAAAACTCCTGGCAGTCCTAGATGGGTATCAGGAATTTTTAAATTTATAAATGAGATTTTGTGTAAAGTCTAAAATTCAAACAAATCAGTAAATTGATACTGTGTTGGGACTAGAAATACAAAGAAAATAACCAATGTAAGCCTGCTTTTCTTTATGTCATTTTTAGATTTCCTTCATTTCCTGGGCTTGAGTATTTTGCTCCCATGTACATCTTGTCCACCATGTGAGTGCCTCAGAGGTCAGAAGAGGGCATTGAAACTGGAGTTATGGAGAGTTGTGAGCTACCATGCTGGTGCTGGGGACCAAACCTACACTCTCTGCAAGGATAAGTGCTTTTAGCTGCTGAGCCATCATCTCTTCAGTCCGTTTTTTTTTTCCTAGTGACTTAAAAAGTTTTATAAATAGCCGGGTGTGGTGGCGCACGCCTTAAATCCCAGCACTCAGGAGGCAGAGGCAGGTGGATCTCTGTGAGTTCCAGGTCAGCCTGATCTATAAAGTGAGTCCAGGACAGCCAGGGATGCACAGAGAAACCCTATCGAAAAGACAAAAACAAAGTTTTAAGAATGAGTACACAGGGGCTGGTGTGTGGTTCAGCAGTAAGAGCGTGACACATGTGCAGTCTTGGCTTCCATCCTGTGTGTGCCAATGCTTTGAGTCTGCAGTTTTCAGACAGCTTTGCAAATTCCTAGTCACACGAGTGTTCTAGAGCATGGCCAATGGGAGAGGCAGGTGCAGAGTATGGGTGACATGCTGGACTGGTGAAGGTTCCAGCCCAGGGCCACAGGCAGCTAGAAGGAACTCTGGGGGGGGGGGGACTAGATAAGCAAAGTGGTCATCTTTTCCCCTAGTGCTTGGTCCTCACCCATCAGACCAAGGCCAAATCAACTGTGTCCAGCTTTTGACGAGTCACCCAGGCTCTTGCCACAGAACCAGAAATGACAGTCTAACAGGCCATATCACAAGAGACCCAACAGCAGTCACAGGACACTGGCTGTTTCTAAAGACAGTTATCAGCTGGATTCCCTGTCTAAGTAAAATACATCACAGGATCAAATCAGCTGAGTGACACCCATTTCCTAAGAAGGTTACCCTTCCCCCGCCATAGAAAAGATGGATGAAAATTACAGAGTAGCTTCAGGAAAAGGGGCCACTGTCTGTTCTGTTCTTTTCACACACATAAGTTCCAGATAACAATGAAGTAGTGAGAGAAAACTTAAGCAAGAGGCTGGTATCCCTTGGAATGGGAAAGGCCCTTTGAAGAAACCCAGAAACCATAAAAAGGCAAACATATTTTGTTGTTAAAGCAGGAACGAACCCACATAGCCCTGGGTTGGCTGGGAACTCCCTAGCAGACCAAGCTGCCCTCCAACTCAGTTTGCCTCTACCTCCCAAGTGCTGGGATTATAGAGGTGTGTACTACCACACCTGGTGAGGCTCAGATTTAACTATGAAAAACTTGAAAATTTTGCACACACACACACAAATAAGGTACTCCCTTCTCATGTTGGGTATGTGAATGCAGAGATCCGAGATGACACTGGTGTCTATTACTCAAGGCAGGTCTCTCACTGAAACTGGAGCTCCCGATTTGGCCCAAGTGGCTGGTTGAACTCCAGGCCTCCAGTGTCACCTAGCCAGTACAGTGCACGGTAGTGACTGAGCCACCTTCCCATCCTGGGAACCTGCTTTAGACTAAGACTGCAGTGCTGATGAGGCATACCTTTAAGTGACCTGCAGTATGCGCTGGAGCAGAGCTTAAGTTTGGTGGTCATGATCTCACTACCAGTTTTAGAGAGAAAAACCTCTCACTTCCCCATAGGATTTGGGAGACTGCCACTATAGAGGAATAAAGGCAAAGACAAAGAGAAAAGTTGAACTTTTTTTTTTTTAAAAAAGCACAAAACCCCTACATACTAAAATTATACACATCAAGTATTGATCCAATCTTACATCAATCTATTGACAATTACCAGCACCATGTTTTTTTATGACCTAGGTTAATCTATTGACAATTACCAGCACCTAGGTTTTTCTCACCACACCTGGAGGATCGTTATTCAAAGTATATGTTCCTTTAAAATAAAAAAAAAATTAGAAAAAAAAAACAAAAAACCCAAACTCTTAGAGAGGACAAACCCTCAAGAAACCAACAAAACCTTTTACCAAACACAGATTATTGGTGACACCATCAAATGTCCTTTAGAAAAACAATAGGTTTAACACTCTTTTCCAGTTAATGAACTTTGAGAGATATTGTTACTCAATGTGACAAATAAATTAACCTTTTTGATGGTAGGGCAACGCACTGAAATACCTCATGGGAATGTGAGCATCTTCCTGTCCTTAAAGCTGTGTGCTGCTCCTGAGTTTAGACTCGTCACCATCAAATCTAAATTAGGTATAGTCACAAACAGAATTAGGAAGTGGTTAAAAGTTCCCAGAAATGTAAGCTACAATTATAGATATATTTAAACAGCTAAATGAAATTTAATTCCATTTAAACATTACATTTTAAACTACTTAGCAGTTTCATTTTGCCACCAAAATTATGAATGGTGTTTTACATCCGAACAGGTATTGGAGGTTTGGAGTTTCCCCACTGAGAAGAGCACAGAGCCTCCTTTCACCTACTGTTCACATCTCACAGACTCTCAAAGATATAGTGCAGTCACGTTAGGCCCTTTCTTTTTTTTTTCTTTTTTGAGAAAGACTCTTACTGTAGCCCTGGTTGGCCTCAAATTTTGAGATGTGCCTACTTCTGCCTCCTAAGGCCTGGGACTGAAGGCAGGCACCACCATGCCTGGCAGAACCAGACTTTAAGTTAAATACAACCAGATTTAATAGGACCCTTGGCAGCTTTCTCCAGCCTTCTCCAGAGATGGCGAGGCTGGCTCACTGTGTTCCTGTCCCTTAACCTCGTGTGCAGATGGTGGCTAATTCACCTTTGTTGGGAATGTTTGGGAGGAACACTGTCACCCACAATGACTAGAGTCAGAGGGAAGTGAAAACACTCTAGTTTAGAGCCAGGTGACACCACTTTTTCTCACCAGTATTGTTTGAGTGACATCAGTAAACTGTCACACTTGAAATTTTTGAGCTTCAATTTCCTCCAAGGGTAAGAACAGGCACAGTTTCCCCAGGAACAGGCGGAGAGGGTTTCACTCACATCCTCTTCAGGCAGGAAAGACTATTGCTTTTTATGCTCCATTTCTGTGTTGCCTGGCTCACAAATATATAGGTGGGATCAGTCAGCTGCAGAAATGGCCAAGTAGAGCAGCAGGGTCAGTGAAGGCATTACACAGTAACTAACCGTCAAGCCTGGGTACCAAAGGCATTTGAAAATCACTATGAAGCAACTGACTACTTAACTAAATCACTGCCCAGCGCTCCCTAGGGTGCCTGCTGCCAGTGTGTTAGATGGCAGAAGTGAGTGAGTGTGAGCAGAGGCATGACTTGGGAGAGGGGAAGCAACACTGATTTCTCCCAGTCTTCACTGCTTCCTATGGAGTATGAACACAAACCCACAAGAGAAGCGAAACCCTCCATTCTGTTAGGTTCCACCAAAAAAAGAAAAAGGTTTAAGTTTCATAACTGTTATTGATGGTTCTGGAAATGTAAGTTGACATATATGTCTTAAAAATTCTATATCCAAAAGGTGCTTGGTGCTGTTCTTGACGGGTCTGGTATCTGTTTACACTCAAATCATTTAAATACAGCCATTACATAGTTGATAAATGTTTTAAAATAAATGGTTATCTATTTCTTAACTGCCTTTCAGATTAGAAATTGTAACTACAGGAGTCCCAGAGGCTGGCTCTGTGTGTTTTATTATTTTTGTTGGTCTCCATCACAGATGGAATTTTTCACTGGTAATTCCTCAGAACTAAATCCATTCATAGGGAATTCAGAGCAGTGAAAATATATTTCACGCCATAGAGTAGGAAACGGTAACAATAAAAACCAAGCTGAGGCATCTTGGACGCAGGCGAGCTCAGCTCAGTTTTCCACTGGGGGTGGGTTTTGCACGGGCTGGCTCACTATGACCTGCACCACATAGTCTTTGGGGATCTTCAGCTCCTCTAGCTTCATCTTATCAGTGAGAGGCCTGCCAGAGAAGAACCACCGCTGGCTGCCCGGCTCCACACCCTCTGTGGCATGTAAGCGCCTCTTCATGTGGAACACCGTGTCTGTACTGCGCACCACAAGCTTGAGGTCTTTGCCTGTGGAGAGGCGCAGGCGGAGCTGAGACTCGTGTCCAGAATTCGGAGGTGGCTCAGGGATATCCAGGGTCTCTATGTCACTCTTTTCCTCTATCATGTTGATCGGTGGTGCCAAGCAATAGACTGGCAGCTGGTATCGGTTCCCCAGCTCATCATAGCACTCTGTCAGCGCACCTGCACAGAAAAGGGACAGGGGAACAGGGACAGTTTCAGTGTGTGCTTCGACTCACAGTGCTGCCATCTCACGGGTGTGCTGCTAGAGAGTCAGAGCAGTCAGGGAAGGAGGCATGAGCTCAGGGAGGCTCAGCCAGCGGTGGGCTGTGCTTCCAGCAGTGGAGACCACACAAGGGGCTGCGCATTAGGCGTAGCCATACATATCAACATTAAAAGAATAATAAGAGTGCCATAAACAGCTCTATGCCCACATATTTGATCTACTAGATGAAACAGACTATTCTGACTTCTCGGAAAGACATTATCTGACAAAGCTTACAAACAGAGAGGTAATCTGAATAGGCCTCATCCACAGAAATTGAATCAGTAACTAAAAGCTTTTTAAAACAGACAGCACCAACTCCAAATGTATTCACTAGCAAATTCTGCTGAACATTAAATTAAGAAATTATAATAACCCCCTATTTTCACAAGACAGAAGAGAAACTTCCAAATGCTCTATGATGCAAGCAAGCATTACCTTAATGCTAAACGAACAAAACACCCTACAGACTAATATCTCATGAACAGACTGAAAAACCCTCAACAAAATATTAGGTAAATCAAATACAGCACTATAGAGAAAGAATTATATACCATTCCAACGCAGAATTTATTGTAAGTATTCAAGACTAGCTTAACCTTCAGATATTACCTAATTAATAGCATTAGGTTAATCAAGAAAAAAAATCATATAATCATATCAGACGAGGAAAAACCAGTTGGCAAAACCTAGTACTTCATGATAAAAACTCTCAGTAATACAGGCAGGGCATGGTGGCATACTCCTTTAATCCCAGCACCAGAAAGGCAGAGGGAGGTGCATCTCTGTGAGTTCAAGGCCAGCCTGGTCTACAAAGAGAGCTTAGGACAGCCATGGCTATACAGAGAAACTTTGTCCCTAAAAAAACAAAAACACCTCAAAATTCTTAGTAACACTCTTAGAGGAAAGATTCCTTAGCTTCATAAAGAATAGTTAAAATAAAATATTCTGTAATACTAAACTTAAAGGTAATAAATTTGGAGTTTCCCATTAAGATTAGGAACCAGGCAGGATGGCACCTCTTACCACTGCTAGTGCCTGAAGAAAATATCTACAAATTGGGAAGGAAAGAACAGAAGTGTTTTTACTTGTAGCTAATACAATGTCTATGCCAGTAATTCTCAACCTTCCTAATGTTGTGACCCTTTAATTTTTTTTTTTTTTTTTGCTGGTGACCTCCAACCATAAAATTATTTTTGTTGCTACTTCATAACTGTAGTTTTGCTCCTATAATGAATCATAGTGTAAATATCTGACATGTAGGATATCTAAATACAACTCCTGTGAAAGGGTCATTTGACTCCTAAAAGGGGGTTGGGACCCACAGGTTGAGAACTGCTGGTCTCTGAAGAAAGTCTGAAGGAGTAACAAAATGACCTCAGATTCAATGAGCATCTCCATTAAGGTTGATGTACGTACCAACTGCCCCATATGCAGCAGCAAACATGGACACTAACACACCTCAAGTGAGACCTGTAGCTACAAACCTTAAATGTGTAAGACCTAGAAGAAAATGACAAAATGTTAACCCTGAGAACTTAACTGACATGGTTTATGCATTGAGAAGATGATGTTGTTGGGATGGCAGTCGGTTCTTCCTTAATCTACAATTTTTTTTTTTTTTTTTTGGTTTTTCGAGACAGGGTTTCTCTGAATATCTCTGGCTGTCCTGGACTCGCTTTGTAGACCAGGCTGGCCTCGAACTCACAAAGATCCGCCTGCCTCTGCCTCCCAAGTGCTGGGATTAAAGGCGTGCGCCACCACCGCCCGGCTCTTAATCTACAATTTTAATGCAACTCTAATCAAAATCCAGAGACCAGAGATTTTTGTGGATGTTGGACAAGCTTCTTTAAACTATACAGAAGGTGAAAAAATTAACTTAGAAGAACTAGTTTATGGTAAACTTATGGTAACCAAGATAGTGTAGAACTGGGCATGGCAGCTCATACTATAATCCCAGCACTCGGAAAGGTGAAGCAGGAAGACTGCCATAATTTGAGGCTGGTCTATATAAATAGTCTAGGCTATCTCAAAAAAGCTGGGCATGGTGGTAAATACCTTTAATTCCAGCACTCAGGAGGTAGAGGCAGGTGGATCTCTGTGAGTTCAAGGCTAGCCTGGTGTACAAAATGAATCCAGGACAGCCAGGGATACACAGAGAAACCCTGTCTCAAAACAAAACAAAACCAACCAACCAAACAAAAAACCCATAAAAAATCAACACTCAAACACAAACATGATCAATGAAATAGCTAAAAGTCCAGAAATAAGACTCACATAAATACCATCACCTGATCTGTGTCATAAACAAAGGGAATGGATGATAGAAAGGACAAGTTTTCCAACAAAAGATGTTGGATTAATGAGCCATCAAAAAAATCAATCTCAATACAGAACTTAACCTTGTTACAGAAGTTAACTCAAAATATACCACAGGTGGACAAATGGCTCAGCGACTAAAGATACCTGTTGCCAAGCCTGACAGCCTTAGTCCAATCCCTGGAACTTACAAGTGGAAAGAAAAAACTGACCCCTGCCAGTTGTCCTGTGATCTCCTCATGCCTGCCATGGCACACACGTGTCCACCCTACCACTACCACCACACACACACAAACACATAGTACCAGATTTAAAAGTAAAACACAAAACTATAAACTCCCAGAGGCAAAAGAAAAAAATTCTAAATGCTGTTCCCTTGGCAATGACCTATATGTTACAAATGTACAATCCATAAACTGATTTTCATCAGAATTAAAAAATTTAGGCTCCACTAAAGATAGTAAAGAGAATAAAAAGACACAAACTACAAGAAAAATTTCAAGACCTAATGGACAAACATACATAGAACTCTCACCAGGCAGTGATGGTGCACACCTTTAATCCCAGCACTCCAGAGCAAAGGCAGGTGAATCTCTGTGAGTTCACGGCCAGCCTGGTCTACAAAGAGTCCTAGGACAGCCAGGGATGCACACAGAGACCCTGCCTTGAAAAGCCAAAAGAGCTCTCCAAACTCAGTAGTAAGAAAACAACTCTTTGAGAAGTGGACTAAAAAGCCAGGCATGTTGAAGAGATACACTGTAATCACCACACTGAGAATTTAGCTTGAGGCCAGCCTGCTGGATATGGTGAAACCTTGTTTCAAAACAAATGCAAACACAAAACCCAGAAAACCAAGAGCTCAAATAAGACTCTTCACAAAGATGAGCAGGTTGAAGACAAGCAGGTGAAATGACGTGTGACATCACTAATACTAGTAATACACCACCTATTAAACTAACCACATTACAATGGCCAAAGTCCAGAATTCCAACAATGGGGGTGGGGGGAAAGACGGGAACAACCAGGAGTCTCCTTCACAGCTACTTTGGAAGACAGTTCTTCCACACCCCCATTCTGATCTCTCTTTCTCTCTCACTAGAACTCTTCTTTATTACTTTTTTTTAAAAAAGTCATATTCTTTCCTTTTCCAACTTCTCTCAGTTCTTACCTGGCAACTTCTCTTAGTCTGGTTGATCTCAAACTCACTATATGTAGCTAAGACTGGGCTTAAACTTGTGATCCTTCTGCCTCTGCCTCTCAAGTGCTGGAATTATAGTTATACACCACCATGTTCAGCATCTAGTCTGACAATCTCTTACTAGATGATCTTCCAAAGCAAAAACTTGGGTCCACTAATAAATCTCTACATGGAAGCAAGCAAGTTGTCCTTTAGTGTGTGTGTGAGTGAATAAATTGTGGAATACACAATGGATTCTATTCTGCACTACAAAGAAAATGAATTATCACTGCATGAAAAGATATGTAGGAAATAGTACTTAATATTAACTGAAAGAAGTCAGTTTGAAAGGGCTATACTCTGTCAATGAATCAAAGTATCTGGCATTCTGAAAAAGGCAAAAGTAGGATACTAAAAATCAGTGGTTGCCCAGCAACAGGATGGAGGGAAGAATGGATAAGTCTAACCCAGAGGGTTTTAAGACAGCAGAGCCACTCTTGTGTGGTACTACTACTGATGAACATGTCATTGTAAATTTGTACAAACCCAGAGCATACAACACTGATGGACCATGATGTAAGCTATGTGCTTTGGTACTAATGATGTGACAATGCAGGTTCATTCATTTCAACAAATAGACCATTCTGGGATGGATGCTGATGACGGAGGTGTGAATATGGGGGAAACAAGAAGCTACATGGAAAATCTCTACACAGTATACACAATTTGGCTGTGAACCAAAAAGCATTCTAAAAAACAAACCCATTAAAACATACATATAAAAATTATACACAGAGGGGGCTGGAGAGATGGCTCAGAGGTTAAGAACACTGGTTGTTCTTCCAAAGGTCCTGAGTTCAATTCCCAGCAACCACATGGTGGCTCACAACCATCGACATTGAGATCTGGTGCCCTCTTCTGGAGTGAATGTGTACATGCCGGCAGAACACTGTATACACAATAAATAATCTTTAAAAATAAACAAATAAATAAATACACATAAAAAAAATTACACACAGAGCTGGAGAAATGGCATTGAGATTAACAGCACTAGCTGCTCTTCCAGAGGACCCTGGGTTCAATTCCCAGCATCTACATGGTGGTTAACAAGCATCTGTAACTCTAGTTCCAGGGGACATGATTCCCTCTTCTAGCCTCTAGGGTACCACAAGCTTGTGGTGCACAGACATGTAGGTAAAACACATGAGAAAAAAAATGATTAATTTTTAAAAACCATCTATAAATTGATGACATAAAAGCAGATGTGAAATTGGAGTACACAGGATTAGTGGGAGGGACGGGCTGCCAAGGTGAGAGTAGTGAGTGGAGTACTGGGAAAACATGCTCAAAGTATATTACCTACATGAAAACAGCCTAATGGAGCATAAATTGGAGGTGTTGGGGGGCAGGTGAGTGTCTGAGTGAGGGGGTCTGTGTCTTGGTGGGGGCCCACCAGTTCTCTCTGAAGACTTGTCAGAATGGAGGAAATTTGGGTCATACTGGCTGCTATTAGAATCCTAGGGAACCGGTGCTTCAGTGGTGGTAGGGGACCAGACAGATGACATGGTAGGTCCAGGGAAGTGCAGGTGCGAGTTGGAGAAGGCGTTCTCCGATGGTGAAATCTTAACAGCTCTGACATAGCATATTTGGTGATCTTTTATTACGGCCTATGTTATGATGATCTTATCTCCTTCATGGTCCCCTAAAATCTACTAAAATCCTTGCATGTGTTCTCCCTCTGAGATGGGTGAGGGCTCTCTTTTGAACCATGGGAAGTGTGGGCAGGACCTTCGGGCATGGATGCACTTTACTGGCTGGGATTGAGATGCTGGCAATGCTACATGGGAGAAGGGTCCCAGACACAGGATGTGCCTGAGCTCACCTGTGACCATCTATGGGGTTGTTTCTGTGTGCCGCAGTGAAGGTAGACCTTTGAGATGTGTCCACATGCTCTAGAGAGACAGGAAGAAGCAGGGATAGTGGGCCCCACACCTGCCAACCTCAGTTCGGGACCTTGGGACCTGAGGCTTCCAGGGTTTGGGTCCAGTCAGATCTCACTGTTCCTAGTCACAAACCTCTGGAGCCACACCCAACATAATGTAATCCTGTACAATACATAACATATTAATACATGAGACATCCAGATCACTTAAACATGACTTACTTTCATCTTTGGGGTATGGTTACATGGAAACCACAGATCAATCAATAAAAATAGTATTTTTATATATTCTAGTCTACAGGTGAGCATTATCCCAAAACCAATTGCTCAGAGCAGAGACTAAGTCCTTTGTGGCTGATGTTTTTGAACAATATATTCTTTTATTTTTTTTAAAGATTTATCTATTTATTTTACATATATGAGAGCTCTATCTCCATGTACCCCTGCATGCCAGAAGAGGGCACCAGATTTCATTATAGATGGCTGTGAGCCACCATGTGGTTGCTGGGAATTGAACTCTGGACCCCTGGAAGAGCAGACAGTGCTCTCAACCGCTGAGCCATCTCTCCAGCCCAACAATATGTTCTTAACATGGTGAACTACACCATCTTAGGGCTCCTCACTAAGGACAAAGGTGATCCTCTTAGCAGTAGTTCTCACACACAAAAGTGCACAAGAGCAATGGCACTGCAAACACCCAGTCAACTCCATGGAGTGTGCAGCACATCACTGCACCAAGGTGAGAAGGCCGTGAGCCAAGCTTGTCCCGATCCACAGGAGTCTGATCAAGACAAGCACACAAAACATTACCATTGCAGGTAAATATAAACAGGCAATCTTGAAAATTCAAGCATTATCACAGAGACATCAGAAAATAGAAAAACAACTAGATTTGAGCTAACAGAGAAATGCTATAGAAATGGGTGTTTTTTGGATATCATTTTAAGACAAAAAAAAAAAAAAGACTGATGATAGGAAACTAGGTGTAAACACAAAGTAAATAAGGAGAGCACAGCAAGTGTCCTGGCTGAGGCAGAACACAGATCAGTGATTGGAACTCTAGGAAGCAACAGTGAGGCCCGACAGTGTCTAAACAGGCAGGTCAGATGCTCACTAGACAGATGCTGTACTGAAGCCTTGGTGATGTTCTAGCTTCTAGGGTTACACAGGTGACCAAGACAGATAACTTTACCAACTGTATGAAGAAGAATAGCTGAGTGGAATCATGAGAGAACTGTTCACATGTCTACCTGACTGTAGAACTGCTCAGAGCCCAGCAAGGGGTTAGAACTGGCAGAACAAAAAGAAAAAATCACCTAACTGGGGAAATAGGGACAAACCCAGAAAGTGAGGGTGTAAGATTCTTAGTTTTTAATTGCTTTAGGTTCAGATCTAAATGACCTGCACTAATTGAAGAAGCAGAAAAGGCCAAGTTGAGAAAGAGTAACCACAAATCTGTACTAACACCCAATCTGCAGTAGCCCCCAATACACACACTTTTAAATCATCAGCACATATGTCACTTTCTGTGTAAGTAAAGCTATCTGGAAAGATTAAATTATAGGGTTCTGATAAACCCTTGTATATCATTTTTTCTGTTGCTGAATGAAACACTACTCCTAAAGTCCCAAAGAATGAAAAATTTTAGCATACTTCAATAAATTATGGTACAATTAAAGAATTGTATTAAATTAAAAGAACCTACTTCTGAAAGAAAAATAAAATCAGTACATATCAAATTTCAGGAAAAAAAAAACCCTATTCAGTTAAACACTTTGAAAGATGCAAATGTTTGCCCAAAATCCATACTCTGCTATCGAGGGATGACACTGGAAAGTAGTTACCTAATCACAGACAGTATATCTAAGTATATTGCCTTTTAGCAGGGCAATTAAAATATAATTACAAAGCCGGGCGGTGGTGGCGCACGCCTTTAATCCCAGCACTTGGGAGGCAGAGGCAGGCGGATCTTTGCGAGTTCGAGGCCAGCCTGGTCTACAAAGCGAGTCCAGGACAGCCAGAGCTGTTAAACAGAGAAACCCTGTCTCGAAGAAAAAAAAAAATATATATATATATAATTACATTGCCCAGGCGTGGAGGCGCACACCTTTAATTCCAGCACTATCGAGGCAGAAGCAGGCAGATTGCTGTGAGTTCCAGGATAGCCAGGGCTACATAGAGAAACCCTGTCTCAAAAAACCTAAAACAGCCGGGCGTTGGTGGCACACGCCTTTAATCCCAGCACTTGGGAGGCAGAGGTAGGCGGATCTCTGTGAGTTCGAGGCCAGCCTGGTCTACAAAGTGAGTCTAGGACAGCCAGAGCTGTTATACAGAGAAACCCTGTCTCGAAAAACCAAAAAACAAAAAAACAAAAAACCTAAAACAAAATAAATTAAAGAATAAAATAAAATTACATCATCCCCTTTTCCACCCCTTGCATATTCCCCCTTAAATTATGACCTTTTCTTTAATTATTGTTATATATATAAATATAAATGCATAAATATATAAATAAAACCTATTGAGTCCTTTTACTGTTTTAGGTTTATGATTTCAGGGCTGATCACATTTTGTTAGATAACCAATTAGCTAGTCCCTGAGGTCATGAAAGCCAGTGAGCTGGACTCATCTCTTGCCAACTACAGCACTTAGGAGAGTAGGCCTTGCACTTTGCCTGGGGAGCAAAGTAGAGCTTGCCCTGGTGATGTAGGGGTGGGTGAGCTGGCCCCAAGGGCATGAGAGCTGGCCTTGCCCCTCACCAGCTGCAGCATTGGGTGAGCTAGCTGGGGCAGTGCTGGAACACTTGCCCTGGTGGTGTGTGTTCAAGCGAGTTGGTGGGCTGAACAGCTCAGCTACCACTCATGCCCAGATCCAGGGCTTTGAGTTAGCCCACCCCAACATAAACCCCATCTATGAACTGTTCCAAAGCTGCAGGATCTCCATGACACGGGAACAACAGGATATCTGAGAGGAGTTCTGATGAGGATCCAGTACTGATAGTAGCAGAAGCCAGAGGCCTCAAACCAGACCAATGACTCATTGAAATGAACATTTTGCAAATAAAGATGTGTGGACACAAGGGTATATACTGTGTGACATAGAGTAGCTTCCACAGTAGATTTTTTTTTTTGTTTTATTTTATCTTGGGAGGACGTTGCAAGGGCAGAGGGCAGATATGAAGGGACAGTGAGATTAAGTGGGATTGGGGTGCCTGATGTGACACTCATAAAGAATCAATAAAAAGTAAAAAAAAAAAGATAACCAATTGGGGGCAACTCCCTAGGGAAGACTAACTCTCCATCTCTCAGCAACCATCAGATGCCTGCATGGGTGGGGCACCCTGAGATTTCCCCCTTTCACGTAAGTATGCCCACTCATGCTGCCAGTGCTCAGGTCTTAGTTAGGCAGCCAAGTTCAATCTATACACTTCAACACAAAAGCAAACACTTCAAAATGCTTACCAGTCCTAGCCTTCAGTACGTTATACAGGTAACTATATACTTACACATACGCTTTTATATATAAAAACATTTAATCCTCACAACTATGGCAGAAAGTAAGTCTAATGTACATATGTTATAAATGGGAAAATTGAGCCGGGCGGTGGTGGTACATGCCTTTAATCCCAGCACTTGGGAGGCAGAGGCAGGCGGATCTTTGTGAGTTCGAGGCCAGCCTGGTCTACAAAGTGAGTCCAGGACAGCCAGAGATATTCAGAGAAACCCTGTCTCGAAAAACCAAAAAAAAAAAAAAATAAAAATAAAAAAAAATAAATGGGAAAATTGATAATGAAGTATTAAGTTTTGTTTAGAGTTACATAGCTACTAAACAGCAATGAAAAAAATCAGTGATCAGATTCCTGAATAAATCTGTAACAAAAAGATAAGAGCACCAGCTTATTATTATATTGAGACGGCTAAATGGAAGAAATAAATGGACTTAGAGAAAGACAAAAGGCATGACAAATAAGAAGCTATCATGCCAACTACAGCCTAATAACATGGCAGTATTTAGCAGCCAGTCATGGCAGCCCACAGCACTCCAAGTGAAGTGCGACCGCTCAGAGAAGCTTTAGTGCTGTAAGGCTGCAAACATAGTGACAGACAGACTTAGTGCTGTCCGTGTCTGCTCTATGATAATTGGAAGGCAAGTACAAAAAATGGAGGAATGAGGCTGGATGTGGTGGTGCATTTAACAAAGAAGATCCTCGGTTCTGTACAGTAGCCAGGGCTGCTATACAGAGAAACCTTTTATTGAAAAACAAAAACAAATAAAACCCAACAAAAAGAAAATAAGAAAAACGGAGCAATGGAAGATGGAAAGGTTTGCTTAAGGAGACCCAGTGTGGGGCTGGGGAGATGGCTCGGTTGGTAAACTGCTTGCTTCACAAGCACAAGAACTTGAGGGTTTTTTTGTTTGTTTATTTTTGAGGCAGGGTTTCTTCTGTGTAGTCCTGGTTGTCCTGGAACTCTCTTTGTAGACCAGGCTGGCCTCGAACTCAGAGATCCGCCTGCCTCAACCTCCTGGATGCAGGGAATAAAGGCATGTGCCACCACACCCGGTCTAATGTCAAATCTTTAGGTGTGTGTTTGATTTCGAGCACCTGTAGAATCCAGGAAACTAGAAGGGACCACTGGTGGGCATCCAACACAGATAGATCCAGGGCCTCTCCCTACACATGTGCACACACACATGCATATCTGTTCTTAAAGAAGGCCAGTGTGTTTACACACAAGAGGAAGACACTTTTCCAAAAGTTGACCATCATGGAGATTTATACCCGCTTGGTAAAATCACACATAGCTCTGGCTGCATTAGAAACTTAAATGAGGTTTCAGTCACTACCTTCTGGCACTGAAGCTCACCTAATCTAGCAATTCCTCACTATTTCCAAAGTTCTATCAGGCTTGCTTGCATTACTATCTAATATCCACTTCGGGACTTTTTCTTTTCCTCTTTTTTTTTTTTAGTTTTTCCAGATAGGGTTTCTCTGTGTATCCATGGCTGTCCTGGACTCACTTTGTAGACCAGGCTACCCTTGAACTCATAGAGATCCGCCTGCCTCTGCCTCCCGGCGTGTGCCACCACACAATTACAGGCAGCTGTGAACTGCCATGTGGGTGCTGGGATTTGAACCCGGGTCCTTTGGAAGAGCAGCCAGTGTTCTTAACTGCTGAGCCTTCTCTCCAGCCCTGCAGACCTTTTCTTTTTCCTCTCACAAACTGTAGGACCTGGCAGGATAAATATCTCCCAGGGAGGGTGTCATCTTGCCAGGTCAGGAAGCCCTGAAGGCTTCCCATGTTTGGCAGAGGTCATCACTTTTGTTATGATTTCTTACAGAAATTTCTGAAAGTGTTTTTCTTTATATTTTATTTAGATGATTAGCTCAGATGTTCTATTTTCCTTAGTCAACTGTTTTTTTCTGGTGCTTTCAATTAGGCTTCAACACATTTCACTACAGCTAGGCATGGAAGCTCAACCCTGTTATATTAGCCTTTGGAAAGTGGAGGCAGGAGACTAGGAAAGGCCAGCCTCAGTTGTATGCTGAGTTTAAGGCCTGTCTGGATTACATGCGACTGTCTCAAAAAGACCAAAAAAACAAACAAACCAATCTGCTTCTAGATATTTATAAAGATTTAAAAAAATCAAACTGGTTGCCAAATACTAAAAGTAGTTTCATTACATGCCCTCAGTTCTAACACTTTACTGTTTCAAGAAGTCCTTGAGGCTGAAAAACCACCTTGTAAAGGCCTTGCTGAGTGTGCTTGTATGCTCTCATTCTGTAACAATGTGGCTCAGGGTTAAGACTTTCATCACCTGAGTGAGACTTGCATAGATACTTATATTCAAAAGTTAAGAACCAGGCCAGATGTGGTGGTATACGCCTTTAATCCCAGCACTGGGGAGGCAAGAAAGAGGCAGGCGGATCTCTGTGAGTACAAGGCCAGCCTGGTCTACAGAGTGAGTCCAAGACAGCCAGGCCTGTTAGAGAAACTGTCTCAAAAAGACAAAAACAAAAACAAAAAGTTAAAGACCAACTACTTTGAGTCAGCAGGATGGCTAAGCAGGTAAAAGCACAGGCTAGCCCAATCCTGAACAATGGATCCCATAGCTGAAGGAAATAACCAATTCTGAAAGTTGTCCTTTAACCTCCACATGCACTATGACACACACATATACACATGTGCACATACACCATCCCCCAGATAAGAAATAAAAAAACAATCTGTAAGGACAAGAAAGTGTCTTGATCGTAACTACGGTTTCAGTGTAAACATGACAAGCAAATCAAAGTGTACACTTACATACCTGTTTAAGTAAGCTCTCAATAATGTTTGAAAATATAAATATTTAGATCATACTCATAACATGAAAAATTATCCCCCCCCAAAGTAAACAAGGGGGCAACATCTTAGAACTCCAAAAGCTTCTTTAAAATTTTTTTTTTTTTTTTTTGGTTTTTCGAGACAGGGTTTCTCTGAATATCTCTGGCTGTCCTGGACTCGCTTTGTAGACCAGGCTGGCCTCGAACTCACAAAGATCCGCCTGCCTCTGCCTCCCAAGTGCTGGGATTAAAGGCGTGCGCCACCACCGCCCGGCGCTTCTTT
>CAJQZJ010032904.1:6360686-6411300 GCA_907164525.1 Lophiomys imhausi
ATCAGCCGGGCGGTGGTGGCGCACGCCTTTAATCCCAGCACTTGGGAGGCAGAGGCAGGCAGATCTTTGTGAGTTCGAGGCCAGCCTGGTCTACAAAGCGAGTCCAGGACAGCCAGAGATATTCAGAGAAATCCTGTCTCGAAAAACCAAAAAAAAAAAAATTTTTATCAAGGGCTTTATCCTTTTATCCTATTAACTTCTTTGTTCTAATGGACCCAGGAGGCTGAAATTCTACTTTTCTTTTTAATTAATTTAATTTTATTTTATGTGCATTAGTGTTTTGCCTGCATGTTATATTTGTTAGGGTGTCAGATCCTGGAGTTATTACAGTTTTGAGTTCCATGTGGGTGCTGGAAATTGCCCTCCAAAAGAGCAGTCAGTGTTCTTAACTGCTGAGCCATCTCTCCAGCCTCCTGGAGTTCTACTTTTCAATAACAAGCTAGTTAACTAGCTAAAATAGCCTAAGATATTTTATCATTCCATCCCTTGGTTGTCCAAAGAAAGTCCTGTTATAAGCCTAATTTGAGACATGCTGATTAATCTCTACAAGGATTCTAGTACCTTTTTTTTTTTTAAAGACAAGGTTGCTGTAAGGATTAAATAACTAAACATAATGTGAAATTGCCTAATACACATAAAAATCCATGGGAAACGCTCAATAAATAATACTTGGTTCTCTCCCATGGGTTTTAAAATTTAAAATTACACATAAATAACAATGTAGTAAGTGGATCACAGTTTTACAAAGTTTCAGCCTTCTGCCTCATCCTACAAACCTGAATCACAATGTTAAAAGGCTATTAACTATCCTTCAACCAATCCTTGGAACAGTCTTCCAGACTGCAGGATTGCTAACAAACTATAGGTTCTCTCCCTGAAAACACTGTGCTGAGAATCCAGTGAGCCTGGCTGCAGCTAGGCTATAGAACACCTAGCAGCTTTGTCATCCACTGACTCAGCCAGCAAGACTGTGGCAACTAGAGGAACCAGGCTTACCATGTCTCTTGCCAAGCAGAGGTGAAAGTGGCTTAGCTAAACACCAACTGCTGAAGTCACGAGGTGGTCAAACACTGTGTAAGACTTCGCTGAATTTCTATGTGGGAAATGTCATCTTTAGTTCCAGGGTCTCACTTCCTTAAGGGGGCAGAGGAGCAGGTCAGGAGCACTTGGATGTGGTGTCTACTGAAAGCCGTGAGTCCTTTAGAAGTGGAGGTTGATAAGGCTGCTCCATTGGGATGTGAGAAACCCCAGAACAACATGAAGAGGAGGTTTTCCTCAGAGGTAAGGCTCCTGGCTCAGGGACAACCTCCCAGCACAGCTATTCTCAGACTTTATCACTCCAATTCAAGAAAAAGCATGATGACTTAGCAGTTAAGAGCTGGGGCTGCTCTCTCAGAACACAGGTTTGTTTCCCCCAAGCACCAGGGAAAAATACCTATACACAGAAAATGACAATAAAAGCATCTTTAAAAATTTTTTAATTTTATTTTTATATGTATATTTGCCTAAATGTGCACTTATGTATGGAATTACATACATACATACGTATGTATTATGTATACATAGCACATACATGCAGTGCCTGTAGAAGTCAGAAGAGGGAATCAAGATTTCCGTGGATCCAGGTGTGGTGATGCACGCCTTTAATCCCAGCACTCGGGAGGCAGAGGCAGGCAGATCTCTGTGAGTTCAAGACCAGCCTGGTCTACAGAGTGAGTCCAGAACAGGCAGGGCTGTTGCACTGGGAAACTCTGTCTCGAAAAACCAAAGGGGAAAAAAAAGATTTCCCTGGAGCTGGAGTTATAGACACTTGTGAGCCACCAAACAGTTGGCTGGGAATTGAACCTAGATCTGCAGAGCAGAAACTACCAAGTCATCTCTCCCATGAGCCTCCCCTCCCCAAATAATATTTTTAAAATGAACCTAGAAGTTCAGATCTGCTGGTGCTAAGCGATGGGAAAGCATGATGACTAAGGGGCACCCATGAAATCTCTGCACTTTATAAAACCGACACTGAGACTCCCCAGCTCCGGCAAGAAAGCAGTTGAGAAGCTGGGCGGTGGTGGCGCACGCCTTTAATCCCAGCACTTGGGAGGCAGAGGCAGGCGGATCTTTGTGAGTTCGAGGCGAGTCCAGGACAGCCAAGGATACACAGAGAAACTCTGTCTCGAAAAAAACCAAAAAAAAAAAAAAAAAAAAAAGAAAGCAGTTGAGGCAGAAGCAGCCCCTGCCAGGCGGGGATGTAACTGCAAGAGAAGGAAGGAAACAAGAGGCCTTGTCTCTAGAGAGAACTAAGTCACACAGAAACTACAAAATACAGTTTGTCAAATGCTCTTTTTTCTGAGATTAAGAAACATAAAAACGGCCGGGCGGTGGTGGCGCACGCCTTTAATCCCAGCACTGGGAGGCAGAGGCAGGCAGATCACTGTGAGTTCGAGGCCAGCCTGGTCTACAAAGTGAGTCCAGGACAGCCAGGGCTACACAAAGAAACCCTGTCTCGAAAAACCAAAAAAAAAAAAAAAAAGAAACATAAAAACGAACCAAGACACAAACTACCGGCAGCTGAAGGAGATAAAAAGGGAATAAAAAAAGAGGAAAGCTATTTTTTTTACTATAATAAAAAAGAGTTAGAGAAGAAAACAGAAGCTTTTCTCCAGGTGGGTCCCTGCTATTGGAGACAGAGACTGTACCCTTTGTCCTCAGGAGAACAAACCTACCATGTGGCAGTGTTATGTTTGCACCGTCAACGATGGCCTGAGCCAGTTCATGATCATCACTCTCAAACGCATGTGCAGCAGCCTTCAAGGCATCCCAGATCTCTTTCCGGCCTTCAAAGGCTGGTGCAGTGTCCCAAAATTCATCCCTCTTGCTGCGCAGTTGTCCATCTGTCATGGGATAATCGCTTTTCCATTTTGGTTTCTCCTTTTTCAAAGGCTGGTTGCGACCTAGAGCAACTGAAAAGAGAAAGGGCTGACATTAATAGTCACAAAAAATTTCTATTCTTTGTAAAAAAAAAAAAAAGTTATGTGATTATATTCCTGTTTTGGTTTCTTTCACCACAATTTCAGCTAGACGTTTGCCTATTTGCTGATTTCTGGTTGAAATTCTATTAACCAATCTAGAGCAAAGAGAGGTAACTACATGCAAAAATTTCTTTGCTGCTTTTTTTTTTTCTTTCTTGAGACAGGGTTTCACACTGTAGCCCTGACTGGCTTCCAACTCATGGCAATTCTCCTTCCTTAGTCTCCCAAGTGCTAGGATTACAGGCATGAGTCATTGTACTAGGCTGCATAATTTTCAGAAAGTCAATAGCTCTTTTCCATTCAGTATATTTCTAAAGGATGATTAAAAGTAATTACAGGCCCCAGGAGGTGGTGGCACATGCTTTTAATCCCAGCACTCAGGAGGCAGAAGCAGGTGGGTCTCTGATTTCAAGGACAGCATGGTTTACAGAACTATTTCCGGGACAGCCAGGACTATATAGAGAAACTCTGTCTCTAAAAACCAAACATTAATTAATTGTAATTGATTAATTACAGGAGGCTAGCGTGATGGTTTAGTCAGTAAAATGCCTGTGGTACAAGCAGGAGACAGAGACAGACAGATTTCTGGAGCTCACTGGTCAGCCAGTCTACACAAAACAGTGAACTCCACATTCACAGAGAGATCCTATATCAAAAAAAAAACAAAGTGGACAGTAACCGAGGAAGACAGCAACAGTGACCTCTAGCCTTCACATGTGCACACAGATAATTAAACTGTGGGGCTGGAGAGGTGGCTCAGAGGTTAAGAGCACTGGCTGTTCTTCCCAAGGTCCTGAGTTCAATTCCCAGCAACCACATGGTGGCTCACAGCCATCTACATTGAGATCTGCCCGGGCATATATGTAGAGCAAATACTGTATACATAATAAATAAATAAAAAATGTTTAAAAAAAAAAAGAATTAAACTGTGAGTTAGGAACATAGCTCAGTTGGTGAAGTACTTGCTCTGCAAGCATGAGGACACAAGTTTAGTCCTTTCAACCCACTAAAATGAAAGGCTAGGTGTGGGCAGCACATTTTTATTAATCCTAGATCTGGGGAGAAAGAGACAAGCAAGGCCTTGGGGTTTACTGCCAGATAGCCTGGCTTATTTAGTGAGTTCTAACTAATGGGACACTAGCATAAAAACAATATGGATATCTCCTAAGGCTGACTGACCTCTGGTCTCCTCAAGCACACATGTGCACCGCCCTCCAAACATTCATACACCCAAGGTGAATCTCTGTGAGTTCAAAGACAGCCTGGTCTATATAGCAGCATTCCAGGACAGCCGGGGCTTACAAGAAGTAATTGTGTCTCAACAAAAAAAACAAAACAAACAAACAAAAAACTATAACAAATGTACCACTCTGGTAAGAGGTGTGTGCACAATGGGTAACTATTAACAATCCCAGAAAAACATGGGAATTTTCTGAACTAAAGTTCTAATTTGTTCATTAAAACATGCACACAATACGTTCACATATACCAATAGTCAAACAGAGTAGTAAGCGTTTTATCAAAATAACAAGGGCAGAATATGAGTGGAAGATGCTATAACAGACACACAGGAAAATAAATGGTATGAAATAGTTTGAATCTCAGAATCTTTGGAGATATAAAGCCAGGAAGTCAGAAATGAGCAAATCCAAAGAGACAAAAGGCTACTTTCCAGGGTTCAAGGAAAAACGAACCAGACCACCAAATTCATGAAGAAACTGACTAGAGGAATGCTTCATCCTCCAGCTTCCCCTGAGAGAGCTCAGAATATTGTCCTCTGAAAGTGTAGCAAAAGCTAGTTTGTACTGAAGTGGCACAGAGGGATGAAATTCACTTCAAACAGGTAATACTGAGTCAATGGATAAACTGTCAACCACAAAGAACTAAAAGGATAGTTTTTAGGTGCACCACCAGGCAGTGGTGGTGCACACCTTTAATCTCAGCACTTGGGAGACAGAGACAGGTAGTTATCTGAGTTCTAGGCCAGCCTGGTTGGTCTACAGACTGATTTCTAGAACCTATATAGCCATTCCTACCTATGGGTTTGTAGCTTATATAGTGCCAAGCATAAGAAAGCTTAATAGAAATAAAAAGATTAAACCATGGTGAAAAAAGCTGTTAGCAAAGAGTAGGTGGGTACAAATGACAGTGCAGGTGGGAAGCAGGGAAGGTATGTATCAAAATTCATCCTTCCATCTTTAGCTGAAGAAACAGTATCTATTTAAAAGAATCTAAAATGGTTCTAAAATATGCATAGGTTAATGTCCCCCCTTACTGGCCGGGGCTGTGCATAATAGAAAATAAAGGGACTCTAGCCCCCGGGGAAACTCAACCTGCTCAGGCTACATCCCTATATGACAGGGCTAACTAATATGGTAAAAGTTCATTTCCTTTGACACCTGAATTGAAATAAATTCTTTTTACTAGGCCTGACCATTGCTCTCAAGACCAAAACATAACAGGGTCTCTTTAATCTCTCACATAAAACCTTCAGTACAGACATGTGATGATATTTTAGCCCTCTAACTTGTCTTAGTGTAATGCAAAGGAGACAAGTTCTAAAAGGATGGATATAACAGAATAGGGAACCCATGCATTTAGTAGCATAGTTGGAAACAAAATTTTTTTTTTTTTTTTTTTTTGTTTTTGTTTTTCGAGACAGGGTTTCTCTGAATATCTCTGGCTGTCCTGGACTCGCTTTGTAGACCAGGTTGGCCTTGAACTCGCAAAGATCCGCCTGCCTCTGCCTCCCAAGTGCTGGGATTAAAGGTGTGCGCCACCACTGCCCGGCTTGGAAACAAAATTTAAGTCTCCTTATGTAATCAACAAATAGGTGCTGCCTTCCCTGGGTAGCATTATACCCGTGTCTGAGGTTTGACTGAAATGTGAACAACTCAGTCTATAGTAATGGCACGCCCCTACATCTTCCAAATGATACTGGAAAGTAAAGCTAAAGCACCTTTCTAAAAAGGGTGTATGAAGTATGTCCAAAAAACCACGGTTTACTCACTGGTTCCACCAAGGTGAAGCACACTGGTAAATTTCATTTTCTGCTACGTTATCCTCTATGTGAGTAGAAAAGCTTATGCTCAACATTCAGTTCAGTGAGTAAGAAGTGAAAAGCAGGGCTTAGTAACAAGGAAGTAGACTCAGTGTGCTATCTACTTGGATAATGAATCAGGTTGACCTGAGCAGTTCTAGACTCTCATTTATTTTAACTATTCTAAACATGTCACTTGGTTTAGTTACTCTTGTCACTGTGAGAGGATCAACAAAACCTACAATTTCATTATCTAATATGAGCAATTCAAAAAAGACCTTAAACTGAGTATGGTGGCACCCACATACAATTCCAATTACCCAGGAGGATAAGACAGGAGGATAGTAAATAGGAGTCTAGCCTAGCAAAACCACATCTCAAAAGGGAAACTCTAGCTGGGCATAGGGTGTGGTGGCCCACATCTTTAATTAATCCCAGAACCTGGGAGGCAGAGGCAGGTGGATCTCTGAGTTCAAGGCCAAACTGGTCTACAGAGCAAGTTCTAGGACAATCAGGACTACATAGAGAAACCCTGTTTTGAAAAACCAAAAACCAAACCAAACCATCACCACCACCTCCAAAATCCAAAAAAAGCTCTCAATTACAGAAAGCCAATAGAGGAATAATATAAAAACAATCTTTACATATGTTAAATACTTTCCTTACCTATGTGAGGTGGCTTTATTTCTGCAACTCATATTTGCACAAAGCACAAGTCTCTCTCACCTTGAAAACATGAAATAGGTTCATTTCATTTCAGTCTAGGTTTCTGAACCATAAACATACATATATGTATCATCTGAGTATAGAACATCTACTATTAAAATGACCAAGTATCTGTGGCACACATTACTACTTTGGAAAAGTCACAGATTAAAAAGTCATAGATTTTTTTTCCCCTAGACAGGGTTTTTCTGTGTATCCCTGGCTGTCCTGGACTCACTTTGTAGACCAGGCTGGCCTTGAACTCACAGAAATTCACCTGCCTCTGTCTATTGAGTGCTGGGATTAAAGCTATGCACCAGCACACCCAGTTATTACAGACAGTTTCGAATCGTATGTGGGTGCTGAGATTTGAACCCAGGTCCTTTGGAAGAGCAGCCAGTGCTCTTAACCACTGAGCAATCTCTCCAGCCTGATTTTTTGTATTGTATTTATAGTTATAAGAAAAAGAACCATTTTTTGGACTGAAAGGGAGAGCTGTTGGGGAAAAAAGAAATACCTTAAACTAAAAAAAAGAAGGGAAGAGGATGGGGGGTTGAGGGGGAGGAGGGTGGAAGGGTGGGACTGGAGGGGGGGAGTAGGGAGGGGATTGTGATTGAGATGTAACTTGAAGAAATAAAAAATAAATTATTAAAAACAAAAACAAAACAAAAAAATTCATGTTAAATGCTTAAAGGCAATGTTGACTAATAAAATAATTCTGATTTTAAAAAATTTCATTTTTACATCTATGAATGTTTTGCCTGCATGTATGCATATCACACATGAGCAGTGAGCACAGAGGCTAGAAGAGTGTGTCGGAGCCTCTGAAACTGAAGTTACAGACAGCTGTGATCTGACATGTGGGTGCTGGGACTTGAACTCAGGTCCTCCAGTAGAACAGCCAGTGCTGTTAACCGTTGCACAGCCATCTCTCCAGCTCTAAAATAGAATTTTCACTGCACTATCTGACCTTAAAATTTTCATGCTAGGTTCAACAGAGCACCAAAACAAGTAAAAAAAAGGCTTCATGGTAACTTACATCAAGGTTACTACTTAGTTAAAAGTTAAATGAATTGGAAAAAAAATAAGCTTTTAGCAAATTAATTCAAGACATCAACATGAAAATAGCTTGAGTGGCTAGGGACAGAACCTGGGTCCTCTGCAAGAGCACCAAGTGTTCTAAACTACTACTGAGTTATTTCTCTAGCCCTTTTCCTTGTAAACTTTAAACACTGTTTTCTCACTCTGTAACAGATCTAATATTAAAAAGCTAGAGGCTTGCTTGGAACTAAGTAGCATAGGACCTTAATACATTTACTATACAACTAAAAGCATTTTAGTGCAAATTCATTTAGACATTCTGCTATAAGAAACAATGATCTTTAGGGGTTAGGAAGATAGCTGTTAGTAAAGTCCTTGCTGTGCAAACATGAGGAAAGTTGACTTTGATGGAGAACTTACATATGAAGCTGTGAGTGATATAATACCCTTGTAATTCTAGTGCTGGAGAGGTAGAAAGAGACAGGAGCTTACCAGCCAGTCAAGCTGACCTAACTGGCAAGTTCAGCCCTGAGGTATGACATCTGAAGGGGTTGGGGGGAGGAGAATCAAAGATCTTCAAAATGACTCATGATTATAATTATTTTCTTTCTTTAGTCCTTTTTTGAAAACCGCTGACTTAATGTTTGGGACTCATCAGATAAAGAAAGGAAAGACCACAAACATAGGCAAGATAAAAATACCAAGATATGACTCTAGCAATGTTAGTTGTAATGGACAAAAACCTGGAAAGCAACAACTTCCCTAATACAATGCCTGGGGTTGAGGATGACTATTTAAAGAGACCATGATCAAAGGACAAATTACTGCCTCAAGCAATTTTCAAGTATTTAAAGCAGTCAGAATCAGGACAGGGAACTGCTCCCATCTGCTACTGACTCGAGTACCATAAGCATAAAAACAGAAGGAAAAGACTCTTGTCCCTTTGGAGCTAAGCACAGAACAGAATTCTAACAGCAGTTTGCCATTCTCCCAGAGCTGGAAGGAACCCACAACCCTATAGGTCTCAAGAGGGGAAGGACCTTGACAGCATCTAACAAAATTTCTTACTCAGTCCTACAAAGCCAGTTTAGCGTCTAAAGATAGATTTCAATGACCATGAAACAGTGACGTTTTCATTTATTTGTTTACCTTGTTTATTTCTGGTTTTTCGAGACAGAGTTTCTCTGTGTAGCCTTAGCTGTCCTGAAACTTATTCTGTAGACCAGACTGCTGATTTTTTGTTTGTTTGTTTGAGACAGGGTTTCTCTGTGTAACAGCTCTGGCAGTCCTGGACTCGATTTGTAGATCAGGCTGGCCTCGAACTCCCAGAGATCCACCTGCCTCTGCCTCCCAAGTGGTGGGATTGAAGGCGTGCACCACCACGCCTGGCCCTGTTGATGGTTTTATTAATGTTATTATAAACAAAAACTTTCAGTTAAAGAGAAAAGAAAAAAATAAAAATAATCTAACCCTGGATTGGAAATGTCAATATAAGCTCATGATCTAAAGATGCTCAAAAATATTTTCTATCACTTTGACTAAAGGCCTGGAGTGACAACCTAGCACAGCTAGGTAATAATTGAGCTCCAGAGTTCTAAGTGACATCCTCAACTTAAAGGAGACATAGCTTCTTAGAAAAACAGCTACTTAGCCGGGCGGTGGTGGCGCACGCCTTTAATCCCAGCACTTGGGAGGCAGAGACAGGCGGATCTTTGCGAGTTCGAGGCCAGCCTAGTCTACAAAGCAAGTCCAGGACAGCCAGAGCTGTTAAACAGAGAAACCCTGACTCGAAAAAACCAAAAAAAAAAAAAAAAAGAAAGAAAAACAGCTACTTTTAGGCATAGATCAAAGAAAGCTAAACCAAACCACAGCACTTCAGTACATTAATATTTCAATACTTTCATGCACATACAAAACTGTAGAGGGCTGGAGAGATGGCTCAGCGTTTAGAACACTGGCTGTTCTCCCAGAGGACCCAGCTTCAATTCCTAGCACCCACATGCAGCTTATAACTGTCTGTAACTCCAGTTTCATGGGATCTGACACCCACACAGACATTCTGTATTACACATACATACAGGTAAATACCAATGTACAGAAAGAAAAAAAGAAAGAAACCAAACAACTGTAGAAAGCAAAAACCCTGTAGGTAGTAAGACATGAATGTAATGTATACAACACTTAGCTTTGATCCTGTAAATACTCACTACTGTGTCTCTACGATCACCTCAGTGTCTCATTGTTACTGACTGCTTGTATCCTCTAGAATTCCTATGTGAAGCCACAATACCCAACGCATAATATCTAGAGGAAGAGTCACTGGGAGGTAATAAGTTCATGAGGATGGGACCCTCACAGATGGGGTTAAAAGATAGAAATGAGCCAGGCAGTGGTGGTTCCCAACTTTCAGTATTGTGAGAAATACATTTCAGTAGTCACCCAGTCCACAGTATTTTGTTACAGCACCTCGACCTAACTAAAACAGACAGTGCCACAGGAAGCAGGGCACTGCTGTAACCAATACCTAAAAACGCAGAGGCGAGTGGGGTGGTGGTGACCCATACTTTTAATCCCAGTACTCTCGAGGCAGAGGTAGGTGGATCTCTGACTTCAAGGCCAGACTGATCTACAAAGTGAGTTCCAGGACAGCCAGGGCTACTCAGAGAAACCCTGTCTCAACAAACAAACAAACAAACCACCACCCCCCAAAAACAAACAAACAAAAAAAAATCAACAAACAAAAAGACAAAACGTAGAAGTGGCTGCATAAAAAGTAGAGGCTGGAAGAGGGTGAACCAGCATTGCCAACTGTAAAAAAAAAAATAAAATAAAAAATAAAAATGCCTAAGAAAATCAACATATGCTGGGCATGGTGGCACATGCCTTCAATCCCAATACTCCAGAGGGAGAGGCAGGTGGATCTCTGACTTCAAAGCCAGCCTGGTCTACAAAGTGAGTTCCATGGCAGCCAGGAATACACAGAGAAACCCTGCCTTGAAAAACCAAAAAAGAAAATCAACATATAATGAGGAAATGCGTGTTTGGGCTCATAGTTTGAGGTTTCAGCCTATATTCTTTGTATGTGAACAGACCCATACTGGTAGAAGTAGAAGCACATGGCCAACCTAACTAATCATCTCATCCTGAGCAAAGAAGCAAGGAGAATAAGTAGACTGCCAGGGTTCTACTATTCTCTTCTAGGTTCTGAAAGACCTAAAGGCCTGCCACCAGGTTCCGGAACCTCCCAAAATATCATACTAGAAATCAAGTCTTCAAGGTGGGACTTTAAGAGGATATTCAAGCTTTAAACCATAGCAAAGATTTTTGAGGTACATGCTAGAAAAAGCTAATATTGCTGAGAAGGGACTACTAAAGGCAGTTCTGTGGAGTGTTCTTAAAGACAAGAGGGGCCGATGACATGGCCCAGCTGGGACCTACATGTAGAAAGACTGACTCCTGGAATTTGTCTTCTGTCCTCCACATGAGCTGTATAAAGTGTGTATCATACCCATACTCACATCCACGTACCTATACCGAGAGAGAGAGAGAGAGAGAGAGAGAGAGAAATAAATAAATGTAAAAGAAAGGAGGATAATTTGAAGTCTTCCAGGTTCTAGACAAGGTATGAATAGCCATGAAAAGGACAGTGACAGAACCATGAGGAAAAAGCCATTGTAATGACGACTCACACAGAAACAAGGAATCTGGTACTGGAGTGAAGCAAAGGTGACCCTGGTTATAAAGTGGCAAAAACCTTGACTGAACTGTGCTCACACTTTAGTGTTTTGTGGGAGCAGTGAGCTGGTTATTCAGCTAAGGTGACTTGACATATGTATGATCGAAAGCAATTTCTAAACCCAGTGCTGAGGGAGCAGCTTGAGCAGAAGAATCTGACTGTACATAATAGTGTGTAGAGAGAAAATGAAGACACAACTGTTCAGCAAAAAAAGGATCAGAACTCAGAGAATTTATAAAACTCACTGCACTCAACACCCACATTACAAAAACAAGTGAGGTGAGGGAACACTTGGACACAACAGGCCAAGCAGCCTATAATGCAGTTTCAAGTTTCTATTTATGTGTGGCTTTTAGGCCCATGTCTAATATCCTACATATTCTCATGTTCAATGAGCAGTAAAACTAACAGGCCCAACAATTAGAACCCGGCAACAGAAGGGAACTGTGGGGAAATACTCTATGGGATGGAGTTTATTTAGAAGACAGACTAACTCAGTAACAATACTTCAAAGGGTGTTTAATTTCACTTAGTAAATTCCAAGATTACCTTCTCTTCCTCCCAGTTCTTTTGTTTGTTGTTTCTTTGATTTTTTGAGACAGGGTTTCTCCATGTAGTGTTGGTGTCCTAGAACTTGCTTTGTAGACCAGGCTGGCCTCAAACTCAAAAGATCTGCCTGTCTCTGCTTGCTGAGTGACAGGCTTCTTCCCAGTTCTTGCTGTTAAAATATCCTTGGACATCTGGTATAGGCCAAAATGTAAGCCCACTGAAGTTCATTTTTTTTTGCTGACAGTAGCAGAAATCTGGGACAAAATGCAAACTAACTGAAGGTTCTGAAAAGCTGATGACAATCACAGAAACTTAAAGAAGCCCCTCACTGGGCCAATTATTCATCCATTTTTATTTTTTTCTCTCAGACTTGACCTGTAGCAAGTTCAGTATGGAGTGAGATGTACTAAGCTATGAAAGGATCTGGCTTCTGGTAGAGTAGCTGGAAAAGGAATTCTTAGAAAGAGAAATGAGGGGCTGGCAAGTTCTGCACAAGAGTGAGGTCCTAAATTTGGATCCCCAGAACCCATGTTAAGAGTCTGGGGTGCCTGGGCCATGCTGGAGCACGCCTTTAATCCCAGTACTCAGGAGGCAGAGGCAGGCGGATCACTGTGATTTGTAAGCCAGCTTGGTCTACAAAGTGAGTCCAGGACAGCTGGGGCTCTGTTACACACAGAAACCCTGTCTCAAAAAAAAAAAAAAAACAACAAAACAAAACAATAACAACAACAAAAAAAGAGAAAGTCTGGGTGTATCCCTCTATAACCCTAATTCTTAGGGTGCTGAGACAGTCAGACTCCAGAGGCTCACTGGCAGTCAGTTTAGCACACACAGGGAGCCCCAGATTTAGTGGGAGATCCCATCTTTTCTTTTTTATTTTTGAGACAAGGTCTAATGTAACCCAAACTGAACTCTAACTTGATATATAATCAAAGATAACCTTAAACTTCTGATCCCCCTGCCTCTATTTCCTAAATGCTGGGATGACAAGTGTTCACTACCATGTCTGATTTATGCAGTGCTGGGGATTGAACCCAGGGCCTTGTGCATGCTATATAAGTACTCTACCAACGAAGCCACATTTCTTCATCTTAAAATAAGATGAAGTGTTTGAGGAAAAAATTCTGATGTCAACCTCTGGCCTCACAAAAACTGCACTGGTTCAGGTAAGTACACACACCACATCTACACTGGACATGAGGGAGTGAAGGGGTGGTCACCTGTAGCCAAACTCCTACCACAGTCACCAGAACTTGAGAAAACCTGGTTTTGAGACAAAGTAACCAGATAAAAAAAAAAAAAGGATATGAAGAAAGTAGGATTATTTCTTCTCTATTCTTTGTGCACATTCTTTCATCCTGTGTCCCTAAAAGGCAACAACACTGGTTACATGAAGTATGGGGCAATGCTGGAAACAGCTGAGGGAATCTTTCCACTTGAAAGGTAGAGAACACTGGCCTTTGGGAATGAGGAGGTGGATGGACGGACAGACAGATGACAGCACTCTAGGTACACACAGCTGGAGAATAACCAAAATGCTAAGTTTGAGCTAAGCCAAGTCCCCAATTTACCTCGACCTGAACATGCACTGGCCATAAAGCAGCACAGTAATGGCTCTGACATAAACAAACCAGCATTTACCAGGCTGGTGCTGCCATTAAGCCTAACAAAGTCTTGAGAAGCAAATTAACATCAGAACAACTAACACAGAAAGAATCCAGTATGAGCCGGCCAGGCTGAGGGCTAAAACTGTAAAACAAAGCAAAACAAAATGATATTCTTCAGGAAATTTAATAAAGGCCTAGACTCTCAAATGTTCAAGTGTCCAGGAAACAATCGAATATTACTCAATACAAAAGAAATGTGACCAATTTTCAAGAGAAAAGATGATAAACAAATGGAAAGTTCTGAGATGATCCAGATGTTGAAATGACCAAAGACTTTAGAAGTTATAATCATGTTTCATGGGACTAAAAACAAGTTGAAATTAAAAAAAAAAAAAAAACCCAAAACCTTTCCTCTTACTTTCTTTTGTTTTGTTTTTTTTTTTTTTTTTTTTTTTTTTTTTCGAGACAGGGTTTCTTTGTGTATCCTTGGCTGTCCTGGACTCACTTTGTAGACCAGGCTGGCCTCGAACTCGCAAAGATCCGCCTGCCTCTGCCTCCCAAGTGCTGGGATTAAAGGCGTGCGCCACCACCGCCCGGCTTTCTTTTGTTTTTTTTGAGACAGGTATCACTCTATAGGTCAGACTACCTTTGAACTCACCATCCTCCTGCATCAACCTCCTGAGTACTAGGACTACAGGCACATGTCACCATGCTTAGCACAAAAAGAAGTAAGTTCTTAGCAGAGAAACAAACTATCCTCAACAAACAAATATAAATTCTAGAAATGAGGCCAGATGTGGTGGTGCATGCCTTAAATCCTAGCACTTAGGAGGCAGAGGCAGGTAAATCTCCAAGTTTGAAGCCAGTCAGGGCTACATAGTGAGACCCTGTTTCAATAAACAATCAATCAAATAAATCTAGAAATGAAAAATATAGTACCCCTAGAAGTGAGCAGGAGGACTTAACTGGATGTTCTCTAATGAAGAAGTGCAGCTGAAAGAATCCTTAGATGTGCTGGACAATTATCACGGCCACACTGCCCTGTTCCATTCCTGGCTGACAAGTTAAAGCCAAGGTGAACTATGCAGGCTGAAATCACACTTCCATGCTTGCTTTATCTTCAAACTTTTGTATGAGATCAGAGAAACACCTCGCACAGATGCCAAACACCAACCAGATCTTGACCTGTTTTAGCACAGAGATCTGGTGTCTGATAAGTGTCTGATTATCGAATGGTTACCTAGATTACTTAATTTTATATTCTGTAAGAATGGCCTCCAGTTGTCAATGCAGGCATATGTGTTCAACTGTGACTTCAAGGTTTGAGACAAGGTTGAGATAAAAATCTTGTTGGTTTGTCTTTGAGTTTGAGGCGAGCCTGGTCTACAGAGCAAGTTCCAGGACAGCCAGAGCTACTCAAAGAAACTGTCTTGAAAAAACAAACAAAACCAGAAAATCTGAGGGTTCTTTTTGTCTTTATACTCCAGAGTTTCATCTTAAGAACACCATGTGGGCATGTGGTGAGGGATGTATAAATATCACATGAGTGTATAGAAAATAAAAAAATTCTTCAATATGTACTTCACTGGCTTCTGGCAGTAAGAAAGTCCTATGTTTCATGATGAGGTATCAGATAGGACTGACCTGAAGCTTTTGGCTAAACTAGATGGGCACAACACTGTACCATGAGTGTAAAATGATAAAGGGGAAAACAGATGAAGAAAAAAATGTCCAGACAACCTGTGTAGACAACTCACCAGATTTTCTTCCCCAATCCCATTCTCTGTCCCTTTGTCTTTTCATCACTCCCATGATAATAAGTTCAGAAAGCCAGCAGCCTTCAGTATCCCCTGCAGCACCCTGGAAGGCGCTGTCCTGGCAGTGGTGTTCCCTGGATCTACAGCTCCTGCCCAGTTAGCAGTAAGTCAGTTTCTTAGAGGTCAGAAACAGACTCCGATGGTAGAGCTACTGGAACACGCTCATGAACAGTGCCAGAAGGCTATAGACACTCTGGAACGAACTGGCTCTGGAGGGAGACCTTCCAGGTCAACACTATTTGAGAAGACTGCTGCTTTGAGCCTGAGGTGACTATAGAACACTTCCTAGTGGAATATAAGCTGCAACCCCTGATCCAAGCTATGCATTCTGCCACAACTACAAGGTATTAACCGTTCTTTTTGCCTCCGGGTACTGTTTGTCAGTAACAGAAGAGTCTACATCAAATTGGGGTCAGCACAGATCATGGAGTATCACACCAGCAAGGCAACCCACACACTAAGGCAAAGGATTAGCCAGGAAGAGAAATCAGCTGAGAGCTCTCTGGGAAATTATCCACTCATTCCTCAGACCTTTTTAGTATTTAAGAGGAGAAAACGGACTTGATCACACTATTTTTGAGTAGGCAGCCACGGTGGAGTCTACCACCCTGAAACTGCCATGGCGGGATGCTAAGGTCACAGCTAGTAAACAGCTCAGCAGATACACAACAACCCACGTCCTTGGCTGGAGGACTTAGCTATAGAACCAGATTCAGGAGAATGCACAGCCAAGTTTTGGGGGAGGCAGACACCTATCAAAACCAGCTAATCTGGATTATTTTTTGGATCAGAGATAGCTATCATTCATGAGTCATCTCACTGGAAGAATTTTGGAGAGTTTTGGGGGAGGGGAGCACAGCTCTCATGTGAAACTGGCATCACACCTCAATGCATCTGTGACCTGTCCAAAACATCAGTTCCAACAAGGATGGCCACACTGATATCAATAAATTCCTTGAGACACTGTCTGGAGCAGTCCTGCCCAGAGGGAACTGCCTTAGCTTACCCACAATTTACACTTACCACAGCTGCAGCAGTCCAGGTCCAACATGAGAGAACTTGGTTTGTATGGCCCCCAGTACCATGTAAGTGAGGTAATAAGCTTATGACTTGGAGAACTTTATGCTTAGAACCTGCTTAACATGTATCAGAATGTTGTGCATGAATGTGTATGTGTGAACATGTGTACGTGAGAGAGATAAGTGCCACCATTTCACAATCTTCACAAAATACACCTTAGTTATTTTTAAATTCTGAAATCTACTTTTAGTTAAGAACTGTTAATTCAAAGAACCAACTCTTGGTTTCATTGATTCTTTGTACCGTTCTTTTTGTTTCTAAGTTGTTGATTTCAGCCCTAAGTTTGATAATTTCCTGCCTTCTGCTCCTCTTGGGAGTGTTTGCTTTTTTTTTTTCCCCAGTTCTTCCAGTTCAGCTGTTAGTTCGCTAATATGAGCTGTCACAATTTTCTTTTTGAAGGCACTTAGTGCTATGAACTTTCCTTGTAGCACAGCTTTCATTATGTCCCATAGGTTTGGGTATGTTGTGCCTTCATTTTCGTTAGATTTTAAGAAGTCTTTGATTTCCTTCTTTGTTTCTTCCCTGACCCAGTAGTCATCCAGTAAAGAGTTGTTCAGTCTCCGTGAGTGTGTAGGCTTTCTGTTATTGTTGAAGTCCAGCTTTATTCCATGGTGGTCTGATAAGATACAGGGGTTATTTCAATATTCTTGTATCTGTTGAGGCTTGCTTTATGTCCAACTATATGGTCGATTTTGGAGAAGGTTCCATGCGGTGTTGAGAAGAAGGTGTATTCCTTTGCGTTTGGGTGAAACGTTCTGTAGATATCTGTTAGGTCCATTTAGTTCATGACCTCTGTTAGACTCATTATTTCTTGGTTTGGTTTCTATCTTGATGACCTGTCCATTGTTGTGAGTGGGGTGTTGAAGTCTTCCACTACTAATGTGTTGGGATTGATGTATGGTTTAAGCTTTAGAAGAGTTTCTTTTATAAATGTAGGTGCCCCTTGTATTTGGGGCATAGATATTCAATATTGAGATGTCTTCTTGATGAATATTTCCTTTAACGAGTTCTTTGAGAAAAATCAACAAAATAGACAGACCCTTAGCCAAATTAACTAATAGGCAGAGGGAAAAAACCCAATCAACAAAACCAGAAATGAAAAGGGAGAAATAACAACAGACACTAAGGGAACCAGAGAATCTTTAGGTCCTACTTTAAAAATCTATACTCTACCGAATTTGAAAACCTAAGCGAAATGGACATTTTCTTGATAGATTCCACCTTTCAAAGTTAAATTATGATCAGGTTAACAGATTAAACAGTCCTACAACCCCTAAGGAAATAGAAACAGTCATTAAAAATCTCCCAACCAAAAAAAGCCCAGGGCCAGATGGTTTCAGCACAGAATTCTACCAGACCTTCAAAGAGCTATTATCAATGCTCTTCAAACTCTTCTACAAAATAGAATCAGAAGGAACACTGCCAAACTCATTCTATGAGGCCACAGTCACCCTGATTCCTAAACCACACAAAGACCCAACAAAGAAAGAGAACTTAAGACCAATCTCCCTCATGAACATAGATGCAAAAATACTTAATAAAATACTAGCAAACCGAATCCAAGAACACATCAAAAGTGTCATACACCATGATCAAGTAGGCTTCATCCCAGGAATGCAGGGATGGGTCAACATACAAAATCCATATAAACAAGTTGAAGAAAACAAACCACATGATAATCTCACTAGATGCTGAAAAAGCATTTGACAAAATTCAACACCCCTTCATGCTAAAAGTCCTGGAGAGAATGGGCAAACAAGGACCATACCTAGAAATAATAAAGGTGATATACAGCAAGCCAGAAGCCAACATCAAATTAAATGGAGAGAAACTTGAAGCATTTCCTCTAAACTCAGGGACAAGACGAGGATGTCCACTTTCATCATATCTCTTCAACATAGTACTTAAAGTTCTTGCTAGAGCAATAAGACAGCTAAAGGAGATCAAGGGGATACAAACTGGAAACGAAGTCAAATTATCCCTATTTGCAGATGATATGATAGTATACACAAGTGACCCTAAAAATTCCACCAGAGAACTCTTACAGCTGATAAACACCTTCAGCAAGGTGGCTGGATACAAAATTAATTAAAAAAAAAAAACCAGAAGCCCTTCTTTATACAACAAATAAATGGGCTGAGAAAGAAATTAGGGCAACAACACCTTTCACAATAGCCACAAACAATATAAAATACCTGGGGGTAACATTAACCAAGCAAGTGAAAAACCTGTATGATAAGAACTTCAAGTCCTTGAAGAAAGAAATTGAAGAAGCCATCAGAAGATGGAAAGATCTCCCATGCTCATGGATAGGTAGGATCAACATAATAAAAATGGCCATCCTGCCAAAAGCAATATACAAATTCAATGCAATTCCTATGAAAATACAATTCTTTATAGACCTGGAAAAAGCAATTCTCAACTTCATATGGAATAACAAAAAACCCAGAATAGCTAAATCAATCCTGTACAATAAAGAAACATCTGGAGGTATCACCATCTCAGATTTCAAGCTGTATTACACAGCAATAGTAATAAAAACAGCATGGTACTGGTATAGAAAAGGTCATCAAGATGGCGGCCAAGCTTAACAATCTGAGTTTGATTCCCAGAATCCATGTGAACATGGACAGAGAGAACCAACATGCTATTCTCAACCTTCCACACATGTACTGTGGTATATGTGCATGGATGCAGAATTTGAGTTTCACAGTTTGTTTCTTAACACTGCCTACCTTCTAACCATTGCTTTCTAAACAAAGTCCACTTCACCTCTCTCCCTCCCCCCCCCCCCTCTCTCTCTCTCTCTCTCTCTCTCTCTCTCTCTCTCTCTCACACACACACACACACACACACACACACACACACACACACACACACACACACACACACAGAGTTCCAATATTTTAGAAAAAAGTCCCACAAAACATTGAAAATAAAAACAAAAACAAAACTCTGAACATCTGAGGCCTGGGATTAGTTCAGTGGCAGAAAGCTCTTTTAACACACACAAGGCCCTACATTTAAGCCACAATGTTGCAGAATATTTGATCACATTGTGAACTCCAGGATTGTAAACTGTAAAAGCTTTTTCTAATTGTGGGATGGCTCAGCCTTTAATCCTAGAGCTTTCTGTTTACTGTAAACAAGTATTTGTGGTGTGGATCTGCCCTAGCACACACCTTCAATCCAAGAACTTTCTTTTTTTTTTTTTTGGTTTTTCGAGACAGGGTTTCTCTGAATATCTCTGGCTGTCCTGGACTCGCTTTGTAGACCAGGCTGGCCTCGAACTCACAAAGATCCGCCTGCCTCTGCCTCCCAAGTGCTGGGATTAAAGGCGTGCGCCACCACTGCCCGGCCCAAGAACTTTCTGTACACAGGATTAAATAAAGTTAACTCCAGGTCAAGAGGTGGAGAAAAAAAAACCAGCTGACAGAAAGAAGGGACACTGAGCTAGAGGGTATTTAAGACAGCATGGAGAAACAGCAGCAGCTTTTTTGCTTTGGGCTTTTAGTTCTCAGCTGGGTGCTTTCTCTGAGCTAGCAGGCTTTCAACACAACATCTGGCTCCTGAGTCTTCATTGGTAAAATCAAATGACTGGGATATTTTAGTTTTTTTAAAACAACACTACAGCACAGGGGATGGGAAAAGAGTTTTGTATGTATAGCACTAGAGATTCAGATAGAAATGACAACACTAGTATTTTAAAAAAATTATTTATTTATATTTCATGTACATCAGGCTTTTGCCTGCATGTATGTCCGTATATGGGTGTCAGATTTCCTGGAACTGGAATTGTAGACAGTTGTGAGCTGCCATGTGAGTGCTGGGAATTGAACCCGGGTCCTCTGGAAGAGCAGCCAGTGCTCTTAACCTCTGAGCCATCTCTCCAGCCCAACACTAGTATTTAAAAGAAGTATGTGCATGTGTGACAGCTAAGACCTCCTGTTATAGTCCCATCTCAGTGGGACCTTCAAATATTATAGTCAACGAATAGTCACACAAACCATTCAGTCACCTATCAGCTATGGCTTATTGAACGCACACCCCAAGACTGGTTGTGATCTAGCATGACCAGGGTCACAGAGGTCTTGGAGCCTAACTGTGACATCAGTATGCATCCAAGGCAGGCTATTTATTTATTTATGTTTGTTTGTTTATTTAGACAGGGTTTCTCTGTGTAGCCCTGGCTGTCCAGGACTCACTTTGTAGACCAGGCTGGCCTTGAACTTGCAGAGATCCACCTGCCTCTGCCTCTTGAGTGCTGATATTAAAGTCGGGTGCCACCACGCCTGGCAATTACAGCTGTGAACTGGCATGTGGGTGCTGGGATTTGAACCCTGATCCTTTGGATGAACAGCCAGTGCTCTTAACTACTGAGCCATCTGTCCAGCCCCAAGGCAGGCTTTTTATAAGAAAAACCATATCCAGGTAACCAGGTCTAGGAAGCAAGGTGATGGCAGCACTACATCATTGAGTAGCTAGACAAAACATTTCTAACTAACCTTTAATTTGATTGATCCTAAGTAGAGTTGTAGTTGGGGATTCTTCAGAGTGTCAAGGTAACAATGTAACAAAGGAAGGAAAACAACATACTTCTGACTCTACAAATGAGTTCAGAGCACAGTAAGTAGTTAATGATGTAAACACACATAAGAAGGACTCTGGTACAGTTCCTTGCAACCACTTGGCAGCTTACAATTGCTGAGGTGCTGTAACTCCAGTTCCAGGGGATCTGACACCCTCTTCTGGTCTCCATGGGCACTTGACCATATATATATATATGTATATATATATATATATATACACATATATACATACCCACATTCATAATCATAAAACAAAATTTAAAAAAATCAGTATCTCAATCTCCTTAGAGCATAATTTAGTGGTACCATCAGGAAAACAAAGGACTGGCAGAAATCCTGTTCCATACATGCAACGAAGGCACTGGCAAAGCTGTCAAAATAATCTTCAGTACTCTGCAGATTATCCAGAGACTCACACCAACACCTTTATTCTTTCTTATAAGAGCAGCTGAATCAGTGGCTCATGCTATTATGTCCCTGACTCTGCCTTTTCTCACTCATCAAATTGAGGGTGCAGTAACAGGTATGAATCAAAAGACTGGACTTCTCTCTAGGCCCTGCTTCCAGGGAACTGTCATTATTTAACCGATCTGGAAATTCTTCAGAAAATGCCACTCATGAAGCTTCTTTAGTGTCTTTCCTGAGACCTCTCCTGTGTGAGCAGCTTTTTCTCTGGAGACATTTGTCAAAATAAGAAGAAGCTGAAGGTATAGCTCAGTGGTTAACACTTGCCTCACCTGTGAAGTTTTGGGTTTGAAAATTAAAAGCCAGCAGCTGTTTAACATTGCACTTGTTGGAGGCAGTGAAACATCTAGGTCAAATATGAGCCCAGTTGCCAGGCACAGTGGTGTCCATCTGTAATCCCTTCATTCAACTGTCTGAGCCAGGATGGTAATGAATGTGAGGCCTGCTTGGGCTTGCATAGCCAGACTCTCTTTAAACAGTAAAAACAAACAAACAAACAAACAAAAAACCCAAAACCAAATTAATTAGATAGAAATGAGATGTCCAGTAAATCTAAACCTCTATGTGGAATTCTAAAAGGCCAAACACAGTGCATACCCAAGACTGCACAGATACTCAGCAAAGATCAGAAAAGCTGTAAGCTCCTATCTCTGACTAGTGTTAAGGAAAGAAGAGAGTACAAATTATGGTAAAGTAGACTTGTAAATTACCAGAATTTTAAAGATTGTAGGTCAACATTAACCCAGAGCCTCTCATTAAAGAATGAGAGAAAGCTGGGTATGGTGGTGCATGCCTTTAATCCCAGCACTCGGGAGGTAGAGGCAGGGGGACCAAGTTCCCGGAGAGCCAGGGCTTCACAGAGAAACCCTGTCTCAAATAAACAAAACAAAGAATGAGAGAAAAAGAATGGAAGACTTACTGGTTTCTGATGTGCCAGAACCACCCAATTACCACATGTGAACTGGCCTGATTTTTAACTAAGTGAAGACAGATGCCAACATGTCTAGGCAAGATGAACATGTCCAGCCCAGAAGGTAAACAAAAGCCTAACATGTCCAGCCGAGAAAGTGTGTGTTCGCATCAGCACCTTAAATTTAGAATCCCAGGCAAGAGGAGTGTGACCATCAAGTGCATGTTGAATAATAGAGGGTGGGAAATATCGCCCAAAACAACAAACCATGCTGAGGGATGGGGAAAACGCAGGAAGGGCTGACACCTACTGGTGGCTGAGCATAAACTCAACCCCAAAGGTACTTGAACTCCCGTGGGACATGTGAAATCCTCCAATAAAGTTTGAGCTTGAACTGGGATTGCAAATTGCACCTCCCCCTTCAGCACAGTTCCCTGCATGAAGTATCACAGAGAGAGGATGAAAACCCACCCCCTAAGGAAGAACTACTGAGTAATGCTATGATATGCCTTTATCTACTATTTCACCTTTTGAAATGTTTAAAAACCCTCATCCCTTCATAAATGTCTCTAAGTGGTTTTGGTTCATTTTTATATGGCTTAAGTTTTATGAGAATTTTGTTTCTGTCACCATACTAACGTGTACTCTATTTCTGCTCTCACAATCCTTGCTCTTTCGTTTCATTTCCACCTGATTCCTCTCTATCCCTCCCCATTTGCTCCACTTTGGGCTTTTAATTGTAACACTCCATAGTTAATCTTTTAAATTCTGGCCTGGATTGGATCATTTCACAGGCCCAGAATGTACCTTTTTAGATACAGACATGAACTATCTTAGTAAGCTACATTTATAGAATATGAATCAGTAACACAAGAAGCACTGGAGAATGTGTAAACACAAAAATTAAACATACAGAGTCTAGGGCAATGGCTCAGCAGTTAAGAGCACTTGCAGCTCTTGCAAGAGGACCTGAGTTCAGCTCCCAGCAGCCACATGGCAGCCCACAACCATCTGCAACTCCAGTTCTAGGGGATACAACGTCCTCTTCTGGCCTCTGAGGGGACTGAATGCATGTGATACTTACAGTCATTCAGGAAAACACCCATCTACATAAAATACAAATAGGTAAAATCTTTTAAAAAATTAAACATACAATCACATGAATCCATTTAGTCACTATAATATAACACCCAGGGCAAACTAACTTTATAAAGAAGTTTATCTTGGAATGGCAACTCATACCTGTAAATTTAGGAGACAGAGGGAAGAGGTTCACCACAAGTACAAGGCTAGTCTAGTTTACAGTTTCAGCCTAGGCTGGGCTACCTAATAACACCTTGCAAAAAAAAAAAAAAAAAAAAGTGATTTAGCTCCATTTGGGAGATTCAAAGGCACAGCACCAGTGTCACAGTTTAAGAGTCAAACAGCAGGAGTTCATGAGAGAGGAGACCATACTGAAAACAAGGCAGAAAACAGCCACAGCCAGCAGTCCTACAATTCACCCTTAGAATTTGTTTCTAAGGTGACCAAAAGGAAACCAACATTCCTTTTTTAGGGTAGAACCTTCCCAATGACCTCTCAAGTACACACCCCGCCTTTTAAAAGTCCCACCAAACTTGGGACCAAACTGCTAACACAGGAACCCTTGTGGACCAATACTGAAAACATACCCTAAACCACAGCAACGACCAACAGATAAAATAAACCACAGGAAATGAGGAAATGCATGGAGGTGAGTGGAAATGAAAGCATAGCAACAGTGAAGCAGTGACGAGGAGCTCAAGGTGGCACAGCAGTCGCTTTCTGCCAAGGATGACAACCTGACTTTGATCCACAGAAACCACATGATAGAAGAAAACCAACACCCTCTTCTGCCCTCCATGGGTTCCTGCACACATGGAAATGCACATAAACACACAGGCTCACAGATATACACATAATAGGTAAATCTTTTCTAAAGAAGTGACCTGTGACCTTTCAATAACCCCTTAGCTGTAGACTGAAATACAGAAGAGTGACTATGACAACTCATGTCTCATTTACTCTGAAACCTGCTGAGACTGCCTTCTCTGAACCACCGTGAGCTCTTCAGAAATAAGCAGGACTACTCCAAAGGGAATGTTCTTACCACTCTGGTTGTTACATCATGGGAAAGCAAGTAGTAGCTTGCCACCAATTTTTGGTTTTCTCAGAAACAGTAATAGCCAACAGAGAATCCTTACCAAGCAGTATGCTATTACTATTCTACTAAGTCTCATGACAACCTTACTGTAACTTCCATTTAAAAATGAATGAACTAAAAAAAAAAAAAAAAAAAAAAGGAAAGAAACTTTATTATTGAGAGATGACTGGAAACAAATTTAAAGATATAAAGAACTTGGGTAGGGTTGGTGAACATGAGAAATAGATATATTTCACCGGATTGTTATAAGTATTTAATATAATTGGTCACTTTTCTTGTGACTATGACAAAATACAAGACAAAAGCAACTTAAGAGAGAAGAGGTTTGTTTTGGTTCAGTTTCCAGATCTACCAGTCCATCATGACAAAGAACACATGGCTGATGGGAGGCTGGAGCTTGCAGAGAGCTTCTAACTTTGTAGATCAAAGTGTAGAAACCAATCTGGGTCTGGTGCTTCATGCCTGTAATCCCAGCACTTGGAAGCTAAGGCAGGAGGACTGCCATGAATCAGAAGCTAGTCAGTTCCACATTAACCTGACAACAGTGTGGAAACTCTGTCTTAGAAAAGAAAAAGGAAGAAGAGGAGGAGCAGCAGCAGACACAAGAAATGGGGGCCAGGCTCTAACACTTAAAGGGCCCCACACTGTGATCCACCTCTGCAAGTCAGGCCCCAAAACCTCCTAAACAGTACCATCAAGTGGGTAGCAAGTGATCAAATATATAAATGTGTAGGGACATTACAGATCTAATCATAACACTATCTTTTTAAATTTCAAATTGGCAATCCTCGTCTCAGCCTATTCAGTGCTAGATTACAGCTGTGCATGAAGTGGTGTTTTCAAGCTATTAGAATAGTGCTCAACAAATAAAAAGCAACACACAGATAGAGAGATGTCCATCAAACTTTTTTAGAATGTGTGCACACATGTACAGGGCATATGTATGTATACAGGTATAGAACATCCTCAGTTGCCCTTCTCAGGAACATGCCGATCTCCCGAGATGATCTCTTGTTCTGGAGCCGACCAACTAAGCTAAAGTGGGCAGCCCATCATGTCCCAGGGGTCCTACCGCCACCTCTCCAGCTGGGATTACAAGAAAGCACCACCATGGACAGCATTTTTATTCATTTTGGAATTGGACTTAGGTTCTCATGCTTGCAAGGAAAGCACTTTACTGATGGAGCCACACTTCCAACAGCCCCATTAAGTTTTAAGAATTTTTAAAAACCATACAACTAAATAAAGATTGACTTAATACAATTGAGTTCCAAAATTAAACTAGAATGCTAGTTACTTAGATGATTCTGCTTCACAGTCACAGGCATAACATGAATAAATGTTCCTTACAGGCTTACATTACTTCCATTCACCCTCTCCTCCTAAGTAAACCTACATTATCTGCAATTCATCTGCAAGGTTTCAGATTCATCAAGTTTTAAAGGTAGCAACTGATGCTAAGGATGGTTCAGGAAACTAGCAATGACCAAAAACAAACTCCTGCCAGACAGCTCATGCCAGCTACCAGGAACATGTTAGTGGCTTATACTGAGCCCACCAAGGAAGATAATTCTAATTGTTTCCTAAGATAAACATTTATAAGTTTGCAAGGCTCTTGAATCTGAAACTTTTTCTATGTTTGAAGAATTCCAATGTCCATTAGAGTCCTAATAACACAGGTAAATACATTCACTTGTCAGCCCTTCTGAAATGGGTTTCTAAGTGCAGTAGTACAATGCTTACTTAGCAAACAAAAAGCCTTGTGTCAGATCCAAACTGTAAAATAAATACATATATCGTTAAGATGACAATACAGTATCAGTCTTAAGTTCTTATATAAAGCAAAGAGGCTACAGAAAACTTACATATAATATGCATGATATATATGCATATATATAAACAGTATGTTATATCTATATGGAATCAAAGCATCAATTATTCTTTATCGAAAAGGAAAATGATCTTACAAGTGGCTCAGAATGAGTATCTTACCAAGCACTGATTTAATTTAGCAACATTACAATAAGCTTTTAGGCTGTATCAAGAGTAAATGCAAAGACATCATTAATCAATATTTTCCTATTAAAAATTTATAGTATTCAGGCTGGCAAGATTGTTCAGCTGGTAAAGTGTTCATACACATAGATTATACATACACAGAAATAAAATAAAAAAATTTGTATATAGCATTCTTAGATTTCCTACAAAAATAACCTACAAAATGCCTATATTTTTTACCTATTACTAAATCAGAACTCTCTGTAGTTTTCGATTTTGCTTCATCTTCATCCTAATTTCCCTCCCTAAATGTTTTGTCTGAAAATATATCTTTCCCTGTATGTTGATAAATGGTGATGTGTCCTAAATCTAACACTTCTAGTATTCATCTTTGTCCCAAGCTTTAAAGTCTACCTTCACCATCGAAGTACAAATTATGTCACTATCATTTCTTTCTTGGACTGATGAAGGATCATATACTATAGGAGGTTATTCAGTTATTTATTTGCCTTATTTAAATCACAGAAAAACTTTTGCCAGAACCTTAGTGTTGGCACACAGAAAGCAAACAGACAAAAGATTCCATTTTTTACCTTAATAACAGCTTCAGTGTAGAGGTCTCCTAGCTTCAAACACTTTTTAAAGATTTACTTGTATTTTAGGTATATGAGTGTTTTGCCTGTATGAATATATGTGCATCACATGTATTTCAGGTGTTCAAGGGGGCCAGAAGAGGGTTCTGGATCCCCTGGAACTGTAGTTACCGATAGCTGTAAGCTGGAACTGAACCCAGCTTCCCTGCAAGAATAGCCAGTGCTCTGACTGCTGAGCCATCCATCCAGATCCTTCCTTCATTTGATCCCATTAAGAAGAGATGAGCTAGCCGGGCAGTGGTGGCACACACCTTTAATCCCAGCACTTGGGAGGCAGAGGCAGGCGGATCTTTGCGAGTTCGAGGCCAGCCTGGTCTACAAAGTGAGTCCAGGACAACCAGGGCTACACAGAGAAACCCTGTCTTGAAAAACCAAAAAAAAAAAAAAAAAAGAAGAGAAGAGCTACTCTTCCTATGTGGAGCTCATGTTAGAGTGTACCCCCTTACTTGATGCTTATTCAGGGCCCTGAGCGGTCAGTTTCTCAGGTTCACTGTCAATGTCACTGTGACATTCTGTTACATGTAATGGCACATACCAACCTTTCATTTTGAAATTAGGAAAAATATAAAGTGTATAAAACCTGTCTGAGTCACTAAGGAAGTCAACTACTCAAGGGCATGATGCAACCATTATACAAACAAAGGAGGAAAAACTAGATTCACAGCAGCACAAGGTTTGTCCGACTGGCCTATACATTGATTTCTGGCAGCACAACAGTAATAACCACCCACTCAGAAGCTTTCTAGTGAACATCAGGTGAAATAGAATCTCAGGGTAATCTCCAGGCAAGGCACATGGTTTTGAAGCTTGGGAGGTAGGGGCAGGAGGATCAGGAGTTCAAGATCATCTTCAGCAACATCATAGCTGACCTGGAATACATAAAACCCCATCTCAAAAAAAAAGAAAAGAAAACTAAGCAATAATAAAAAATTTCCAGGACACTGTCCCAGGCAGAAACTAATAGTGGCTGCCATATGCAGCACAAGCTATGACATCACAGATCAGTGGGGACCCTCTGCCCCTACTCCTGTGAGGCACTCTAGTAAGCAGGGCAAACGCTCTGTCAGCTGTGAAATCAGAAGGCAGTTCCTGATGTCCACATGCTGAGACGAGGATGGTGCAGAGGCTTCCAGGACCTCCTTTAACATCTCCTTGGACAACCACCACTTCCTGAGATTCTTACTATCTATGAAAAATGACTTCAGTCTGTCTTCGAAAGACTTTCTTCAGATTAAACAAAACCTTAAGGACTAAATGACACCTTAAGGAACTCAAGAAAACTTACACCCCATCAACAGTTCAAGGGAAACTTGAATCAACTGAGTTTTAAGTTGAAAACATTCCATGTGTGATAATAGGAGACAGACACATAAGAAAAATATTTGAGTAAAGCAGATGAAAATTAGATCTGCTTTCTATATGATCTAGTTAGGAACTTCAGACCTCAGTTCAAAATTAAGTTTTTTTTTTTTTTTTTAAAGATTTATTTATTATGTATACAGTGTTCTGTCTGCAGGTATATCTGCAGGCCAGAAGAGGGCACCAGATTTCATTATGGATGGTTGTGAGCCACCATGTGGTTTCTGGGAATTGAACTCATGACCTCTGGAAGAGCAGCCAGTGCTCTTAACCGCTGAGCCATCTCTCCAGCCCTCAAAATTAAGTTTTGTTTTTGTTTTTTTAATTTGGGGTCTCATGGAACCTACCACTTCCAAGCACTGTGATTACAGGCATGTACCACTGCACTTGCTCAGTTCAAATTTTATTTTGAAAATTGTATTAATTAATGTATTAATGTTTTCTAAAGATGAGTGCATGTCACAATTTGCATGTGGGGGTCAGGGAACAACTCCTTCCATCAAGAGTTGAACACAGGGCCGGGCGGTGGTGGCACACGCCTTTAATCCCAGCACTCTGGAGGCAGAGGCAAGTGGATCTCTGTGAGTTCGAGGCCAGCCTGGTCTACAAAGCAAGTCCAGGACAGCCAGAAATATACAGAGAAACCCTGTCTCGAAAAACCAAAAAAAAAAAGAGTTGAACACAGATCATAAAGTCAGTGCCTTTACCTGCTGAGCCATCTCATCAGCCCCAGTTCAAAACTTGTAAGATTAAAGATAATTGCCCACTACTGAGTCTATATCCTATTAATTTCAACTCAATTGTAAACTGTGACAAAGGAAAAAGATCACATACTTCTGCTGTAAGGAACAAAAAGTCAACCTCAAATCTTCACCATCTATAGGAAGAACACTGACCTAACAAGAGAAAGCAGAGCTTACAATTGGCCTACATGGAGCTCCAGGGGCTCGATCAGGTGGCTCACAGTACTTTTATATGACAATCTGGCTACCCATGCTATTATTCCTTGTTCAGGTCAAAACTACTGTTTCTTTCCCTATAATATCACAATAGAATGTCAATCTTTCTTAAAGTTAAAGGGTTCTTGTAAAAAAGCAAGAGAATAATTGTGAAAAATCAAAATGTATACCTCACACATTTGTTAATTATATTATAAAGCAATTAAAAAGCATTGGTTTTGTTTTGGTCTGGTTTGGTTTTTCGAGACAGGGTCTTTCTGTATATCCTTGACTGGTCTGGGCTCACTTTATAGACCAAGCTGGCCTTGAACTTGCAGAGACCCGCCTGCCTCTGCCTCCAGAGTGCTGGGATCAAAGGCGTGTGCCACCACACCTGGCTCCTAAGCTATATTATATGGGTTTTTTTTGTATACATTTCCCCCTAAAGATTCTCTAAATATTTATGTGAGTGTGACTTAAAATGAAAAGGGCTGGCCAGGCCTACTGTTACATGACTGAGATCCTAACTGAGGGATTGGAAGAGTGGACACATAAAGATCCTAACTTTGAAGCAGTCCTGAACTACAGAGAAGATCCTACCTCAAAAAATCCTAAGTAAAGTGAAGGCAGGGGATGTAGCTTTCTGTAAAGCATTTGACAAACACATGAGGCAATGGTTGGATTCCCATACCTCATTAATAAATTAAGTAATGATAAAGTAAAAGACCAACAGGTGTGGTGTCGCACACCTTTGATCTTAGCACTTGGGAGGCAGAGGCAGGTGGATCTCTGTGAGTTCAAGTACAGTCTGGTCTACAAAGTGAGTCCAAGACAGCCAGGGCTACACAGAGAAACCCTGTCTCGAAAAACAAAACAAGCAAACAAAAAAGGTAAAAGGTAAAAGACCAGCTCTGTTCCCTATCTTATATTACTTTTTAGTAAAGAATATCAAAAGACCATTCCCAACAGATAACTTACCCTGATTCCTGCCCATCTTCAGTATCCACAAAATGTCTATGAATATGTAATATATGTAAGAATATATAAAATGTCAGGGAATTTCTCAGGTATCCCAGGCTGGCCTCTAACTCCTGAAGTAGCTGAGGATGACCCTGAATCACTTCTGGATCCCAGCTTATCTCCTCAGTGCTGGGATTATTGGTGTATGCTACCATGTCCAATTTTATGCAGTGCTCGGGTCCTGAGGAATCAAAGCCAGTCCTCTGAGCTCACTCTACCACTCGAGGGATATCCCTGGCCTGAGAGTCACTGAACAGTGCTTTCCTAACTGTTACTCAGCATAAGGGCATATGAAGACCAAATTTCTACTCCATGTAACTAACATAAGCACAGAATTAGCTGAAAGGCAGCTGACAAGAGTTTACTGCTCCACTGAACTAGGTGGGCTACAATTATAATTAACTCTCTGTTCATAGCTAAGGCAGGTCAAATCATCACTAGGTTTGCTGAAGATGACAGAATAATACAAAACAGAACACAAAATAAGCAGGGAGACCTCAACAGGCAATCAGATCACTGCTTCCTTCGTCAAATGGGCAAAGTTATCCCAGACTTAATTACTATGAGGAGAGTCTCTAAAACGTAATGGACTTTTGTACAACTAAGGAGCTAGTTAAGAAAATAACTTCAAAACCCAAATGAAATAGAAAGTAGAAAGCTTTTCATTTTCCAAATAGTAATTAAATCATAACTGTCTACCTGCTACATTACCTATATAATCACTGCAGCTATCCTAGAGCCTATACAAACTTGAAAAAAGAGCAAAGTGCTAACCTCATATAGCTTCTAGGATTCTAAGAGGAAATAAATATATATATTTTTTTGAGACAAGGTCTCATGTAGCTCAGGCTGCTCAAACTTGATATATAACCCAGGATGATCTTGAACTTCTGTTTCCTCTTCATCTCCTGAGTACTGGGATTATAGGTGTGCAGCATCAAACCCAGTTTTGTGCATTGCTGAGGTTCAAATCCAGGGTTCTGTGCGTGTTAAGTAAGCACTCTACTGACTGACTATATCCCTGAAATAAGTACTTTGCTATTGTTTGTTTGTTTTTTCAAGACAGGTTTTCTCTGTGTAGCCCTAGCTTTGGACTCGATTTGCAGACCAGGCTGGCCTCAAACTCACAGAGATCCTCCTGCCTCTGCCTCCCCAGTGCTGGCCAAGCCAAGGTCAATCCCAGCACTCTTGAGGCACAGGCAAGAGGATCTCTGAGTTTGAGGTCAGCCTGATTTACACAGAATTCCAGGACAGTGAAGACTACATAGTGAGATCCTGTCTCAAAAAAAAAAAAAAGACAAAAACAAAACTTAAACTAAAAGAACAAAAAGCACATCATTTCTATTCCAAGTAAAAGAAAAAGTAAAATGTCTTGAGAGAGAGATGTCATTCCCTACTCACTCGGAAGGTACAGAACTCAGGACATACCTCTGACATTCCTTCATTTCATCTTAAATCTTATGCGCTCTTCAGAAGTTATGGTTGGGTTTTAACAAACACAACAGATATGACACCCCTGGAATCTCATCTGATTCTGGTTCCTACTCCCCACCCTCTTCCCTCAGAGCTGAGATTTGAACCTGGGGTCTAGAGCATGCTAGATAAGCACTCTACCCCTGAGCTACATCTCCAGTGTTGGTTCCTCCTTTCTATGCCACAGACAGACTTGTTGGTGACTTTTCATGAAGTACACGTTGTCTGAACTCCCTGAGGCTAAACATAATACAAGCTTTCCTCAATAAAAGGTAAAAAACTAGAATAGTTTATGTCTGAGGAGAAAAGTGAAGCCAGGGAAGAGGTAGAGAGAGTAAGCCTCACAGAGTCAAGTTACACTCTAGTTCGTATCATAAATAATGAAGCAACTGCACTTTATGAAATGCATTAAGAAGCCAAAGTTGCTCTGGAAGAGAACTATCTGAAGGCTTGCTCCTTGTCTGCTGAGTCCTGGGGAAAGGGAACTGAAGGCAGGAGGGGAAGGGAAAAAAAGAAGTTTCCAGAATCTGTAAGAAGACTGTTTAATACCGCAGGCACTTTTGGCTAATTTAATTCGTTAATCTTTCCTTGGTTTGCTCAACATCAGTTTTCTTAGAATTCAAACAAATTTGGTAACACGTTTCTCTAAACTGAGTAACCTCTTAACTGACCCACTACTATTCGGTAATTCTAAGAAGCTCTGAATATATAATAAAAACATCTAACATATTATACTAACCTCAAGTAGAGAAAGATTTTTCCCCCCAAGATCTTGTCATATGATTTTTAAAACTCGCTCCAAAAAACTCAAGGGAACAAAACAAACAGCTTCCTCAGAGCTTCCTCAGCATGGCCTACAAGGATTTCTATCACAACTGTTCCTTTTTTTAAATTTAAAGACAGGACCCTTTTATGTAGATATAGCTGTCCTGAAACTCAGAGATCTGCTTGCCTCTGCCTCTCCAGTGTTGGAACAGAACTGCAATATAAAACTCCACAAAGTCAAATTTCAAACACCAAGGCCATGAGGTGGGGTAGCTTCTGCTACAGATCCTAAAGCTTCTCTTGCCTCTGTGAATGTGAAACTCAGGAACCCTTCGAACATGCTTTGCCTTTTGATACATAGCACATATTTTCTCACACATGTAAGGCTGAGCAAGTTGAGCACACTAACACAGCACTTGAGTATCTAGGTTGCATCAAGTGTCACTGCAAGTTCAGATGCGTCTGCTCAGTCTATGCCCACAGTAACACTGCAAGAAAACACACAGTGCTCAGGGAAAACAAGAGGCTGAATGTTCTGTCGCACACATTTCAACTCATTCACTTAAGGTCACAATGAGAGGAAGGGGTAAGTGGATTCACCCTCAAGGATCTTCATTACACTATATGGTCCCATTAAACAAAGCTCCTGTTCTAGAATCTAGTAAGGTCTCTGATTAAGGAATTAGTACTTTCTTTCCAACACCATTATAAGAAAATAAAGATGTATGCCACACAATGTACTGGAGCCTCAAGCACATAGAACAAAATTCTCTGTCAAGTGCAGCTTATATTTTAAGATGAATAATATTCAAAAATAACCACAACAGATTATTTTTCAAATAAGGGTAGGAGTAAGGACATCTTTGTCAGTAGTGAATGGAAGTTGTGAGGCTGACAGGAAAAAAGGGCTCAGATTTGGTCAATAATGCAAATTATGCTAATGTTGAAGACAATGAGAAAATGAGAAGAGTGTGAACCCACTGTCTGGGTACATTGCAATCATCTTGTTAAAATTAGATCTACCTAATTTCCAGTTTTTATTAATCATTAATAATCCTCTATCAAAATCAGACCTACCTAATTACTAGCTTAAGGAAAACTACAGAGGCTAGAGCACAAGAAAGTGAAAACCTAGTGTCACAGACAATCCCACACTGATCCATCTGTAGCCTCTTTAAGAAAAAGTCAATACCGCTGGGCGTGGTGGTGCACGCCTTTAGTCCCAGCACTCGGGAGGCAGAGGCAGGTGGATCTCTGTGAGTTCAAGGTCATCCTGGTCTACAAAGTGAGTCTAGGACAGTCAAGAATACACAGAGAAACCCTGTCTCAAAAAACGTTAAAAAAAAAAAAAAGTCAATACCAAAAAAAAAGGAAAGGGGGTGTGTCTAGATTTTAAAAGACTGAAGAGAAAATCATATGCAATGCCTAAATACCAACAGGATCTAATTGGCGGGGGAGAGTTATATAAAGGTATTTGGAGAGAAATTGGAAAGTCTAATTATGGACTAGATCTTGGAGAACACGAAGGATAAATAGTTCCAAGTTTTAGATGTGACCATACTTCCATGGCAGGACTTTATTTTTTTAGAGGTGTATTCTGGGAATGTATAATGCCTTGCTTAGTTTCATACAGTTAAATTTAGGGGGAAAAAGGCATATCATGTAAAGGAAATACAAAGAGGTCTCAATAGAGCACTTGCCTAACCCGTTCACAACCCTGGTTTTGATCCCCAGAATTGTATGAAACTGAGTGTTGTGGTGCACCAACAGTCAGGAGATAGAGACAGGAAGAGCAGAAGGTCAAGGTTATCCTCAACAACACATCAAGTCACAACTGGGGAACAAGACCCCTGTACCCCCAAAAAGGAAATACAATTCATAATTTGTCTATTCTAGGTGGCAGGCAGTAAGCAAAACTTTGACTGGAGAGATGGCTTAGTAGAAGACATGATGTTTCAAAAGCATGAGGATCTGAGTTAGAGCCCAAGAGCCATGTAAGAAAATCCAAGGGCAGCAGCACATATCTGTAATCCCAGCCTTGGGCAGATGGAGATAAGAGGATCCCTAGGGCTTGCTGACCAGCCAGTTTAGTCAAATCAGCTAGCTTCAAGTTCAGCAACAGACCCTGTTTCAAAAAACAAGAACTTTGTATTTTATCTCTCCCCTCACAAGCTTTGAACTCTAAAATGTCTTACTCTTTCCCTGTATCAGTCTCCTCTGCACAGAGAATACCATTCTGCCATTCATGGAAACCTTTTTAAAAATACCAACTTTCTTTCCTCCCCCTACCCTTTTGACACAGAGTCTCACTATGAAGCTCTGTGGTTGACTTCAAACTCTAGGAGATCCACCAGTCTGCCTCTGCCTCTTGAAAGCTAGGATCAAAGGTATGTGCCACCACGCCAGGCATTAAAATAAACTTCTTATACCACTTGTTTTGAAGCTTTCTGACCTTGCTCCTTGATATTCTTTGAATTTTCCTAATGTGGAGATTTTTTAAACCTTAATTATTTAAATGTATGCCTCCTCCAGTAACCATAAGCTACCTGATTACCTCAGAGCTGGCCTTACTTTAACTCTGGTTACACAGATAGCTTCAAGTACACAAAGTCAGAATAATGGAGGCCTTCTATTTTATTTAAAAGTCAGGAAAAACCAGGCTTGGTGGCACATGCCTGTGGAGTTAGATACCAGCCTGGTTAGAGTACAGTGACCCTGTCTGAAATAAGCTCTCGAAAGAAGCATCTTAACTTCCCTAGGAAATAAAATGTTTACCCTAAGTGAGGAGCATACTCACAACTAAATAAACTAGATATAGCACACAAGCCTGGATGCTATATGAGCCAACCAAAGAAGTATGCCTGAGTAGATCTTAAATCCAGTTTACAATAAACACATAGTCATCTAACCATTTTCCTGGGATGGTAAGCACGAATTTAGAAAAGTCCCAAATCACTCCATCATCTTTCATTCACAGGCTAGGGCTGTACTTCAGGTGGAAAATGCTTATCTCATATAACACAGGACCCTAGATTAAATCTCCAGGACCACAAAACAAAAATATCCCTCAGTGAAGTCTTGAAGTATTTTTCAGTAAGATTCCACCCTCAAGCCAAACTCATGCAGTTAAATACTTGAGTTTCCTTAGATGTCTAATTTAACAGGAATTCCATTTCTGAAAGCAGCTGTTATGGTTTGATATGAAATGTCACCTATTGGCTTATGGTAAAGGATTGGTCCCAGCTGGTGGTACTATTTTGGGAGGGGGTGGAAACTTCAGGAGACAGAGACAAGGAGGAGAAAGCAGGTCACCCATGGCATGACGTACCTTGCCCCTTCCCCTCGCCTCTCTGCTCCCTGTCTGCCATGAGGTAAACAGCTTCCTTTATACCATCTCATTAGTGAAGATGTTCCCTCTCACCTCAGCCCCAAAGTAATGGAGCAACCAACCATGAACCGAAGCCTTTGAAACCTGGATTCAAAACATATCCTCCCTGAAGTTACGTCACAACAATGCAAAAGTAGCTGATATGGAAGCTATGGTGGATATTTTAAAAAAACTGTACTGTACAAATGTAAAAAATATGGTATTTTATATTACAACACCCATGAATACTCAGCAATATTTAACCTCTCTGATCCATATCAATACATTTAAAAAACAAAACAAAACCCTGGGGCTAGAAAGATTAGCTGGGTGGAAAGGCTCTTCACCACCCGACAACACAAGCCTAGTGACCTGAGTTCATTTGACAGAACCCACATGAAGACAGGAGAGAGCTGACTCTACAAAGTTGTCCTCTGGCCTCCACACACATCACCCACTCGCACAATAATAAAGAAATAACATGATTTTTGCCAACTGAAAGAATAACATGCTGACTGCTCCTGGCCAACATGCACAAATGCATTAGAAATTATCAACCTACTGTCCCTGAACTATAAGTCAATCATGAGGACTCGGTGATAGCCTAGTCCTGCCCGATAAGCAGAAATATAGCAAGGATATAAAGAGAGGACAGGAAGAAGATCAGGTGTGGTGCCCATCAAATGAAGATAAACCACATAGAGGGTCTGTGGTAAGAAAAAAAAGAATCATGAAACTGATCATGTCCAACTAATTTGGCTGTTTTCCTTAGCCTAAATCAACCAAACTCTCAAGAATTCACTTTGCCTAAAGCCAAAAGAGATAGCTAATTTATTAATGCAAAAGTTTATTACTAGTGATTAGCACTCAATAATCATTCTCATTAAATACTGCCTGAGCAAAGTGCTGTCAGAACTGGCTGTGAAGGCTTTGTATTAGAGCAGGAAAACAAGATTCAACTAAAAGTCCCTCCATAAAGAAGGGGTCTGTCGCCGGGTGGTGGTGGCACACGCCTTTAATGCCAGCACTTGGGAAGCAGAGGCAGGCGGATCTTTGTGAGTTCGAGGCCAGCCTGGTCTACAAAGTGAGTCCAGGACAGCCAGGGATACACAGAGAAACCCATTCAGTAGATTAGAGCTTCTATTAAGAGGTTCTTAAACTAGGTGGTGGTGGAGTGGACCTTTAATCTCAGCACTTGTAAAGCAGAAGCAGGAGATCTCTGTGAGTTCTAGGCCAGCCTTGTCTACAAAGTGAGTTCCAGGAGAGCCAAGGCTACACAGAGAAACCCTATCTCAAAAAAACCAAAGTAGATAGATAGATTGTTAGGTAGGTAAAATCCCTTTCAGCCTTGGCTCCCAACTACTACTCCTTTTGGATGTTCTCTCTTCCATTGTATGAACATGTCCTTTCATTTTTTAAAAATATATAACTTCTTCAGACTTCTGTCCAAAAAGGACAAAACTTGGAAGCAGATAAGTCGACAGCCTAGCTCTGCCAAGACAGGGTAGGTAAGTCCTTCATAATTCCTGCTCTACAACCAATGTCTGTCAGAGAAATGGGGCCAAATGGCTGAAGATTGATGCTGTAATGTATGGAGAGAAAATGGGAACTGTCCAGGCAGCCACTGGTATGTCATTTTTTAGTTTTGGAAGCTGCAGGCCCTGCACTTCCTATATAATCAGATATATTTATCCCTCTCAGGTCTCTGAGGTGGTTGAAGAATAGATAGCTAGAGTCTCATAGTTAAATTTTGAGTTGTTTAGGAATCAAGAGGGTGTTCTGGATCTAAGAAGATATTTTTAAAATTATGAGGCAAGTTAGTATGAAAGCTGAGTTAGATATAGAACTTTAAACTCATGGAGATGGTTAGATAGTAGAATGTTAAAGTCAGGTGCCAAATACATATGGACTGGACATTGGGAATGTATGCTAAGCCATATAACTCTTATAATCGTGGCCTATTTATTTCTGTTGTTTTGTATTGTATTTATAGTTATAAGAAAAAGAACCATTATTTGGACTGAAAGGGAGAGCTGTTGGGAGGAAAAATAAATACCTTAAACTAAAAAAAAAAAAAAAAAAAAAGAGAAGGGGAGAAGGGGGGGTTGAGGGGGAGGAGGGTGGAAGGGTGGGACTGGAGGGGGGGAGTAGGGAGGGGATTGTGATTGAGATGTAACTTGAAGAAATAAAAAATAAATTATTTAAAAAATATATATAAATGTGGTTAAAAAAAATATAACTTCTTGTCCCTAGAGGCATTGCAGATGTAACCTCTATGTCACATGTGCATCAGTAGGTGGCAGAGAGGAGAGAGGCTATATCTACATTTCAGTGTTCTGACCTATAAACATCTGAATGAATAGTAGCCTAACATTTCTGGAAGCAAAAAAAGTAAGCTGGATACCAACACCCCTTTGGCACCATGGAATAGCCTAAGATGACTACCAGACCAGTACCAGACAAGCACCAGATGGGTTCCCAGGACAGGAAACAAACCAAAAAACTAGAAAAACCCTGCCTGGCCCTGGATGTGGGGGATGTGGGTGAGCCAGCCTTGAGGGAGTGAGTGTGGGAGAGCCAGCCCTGCCTCCAGTCTGCTATGTGGTGGTATTGGCTAGGGAGAGATGCCCTCCTCTCCCTTTTGCCCTCATCACCAGTGGCCAAGAGGAAATCTGGCCCAGAAGGGGTCACAAGAGCAGGAGAGCTGTCCCTGCCCCTCACATGCTGCAGAACTTGGGAGAGCAGGTCTTGCACCTTTCCACAGTAGAATTGGCCATGCAAGTGGGGGTTGCAGGTCCAGAACCAGGGCTTTGAGTTGGCCCACCCCAACATCTACCCCATGGATGAACTGCTGGTGTGCAAGAGGTCAGTTCCACAGCCCAGGACTTCAGGATCTCCATGACACAGGACAGTTACAGCATATCTGAGAGGCGTTCCAGTGAGGTTTCAGAACTGATGGAGTAGCGGAAACCAGGGGCCTTGTACCAGACCAAGGAGTCATTATAATGAACATTTGCAAGCAGAATGTATGGACAAAGGGAATATTGTGGGGCATACTGATATACACTGCAGCTTCCACAATGAGCTGTTATTTTTTATGCTGGGATAGATTGCAAGGGTGGATGGTGGGTCTGAGGCAGAGGTGGGAGATGGGAGGAGCATGATGTGAAATTCACAAAATAAATTTTTTTCAATAAAAAATTATATAAATTAAAAAAAATATATATATATAAGTTGTTTTATGTTCACTGGTGTTTTGCCAGAATATATATCTATGTGAAGATGTCAGAAGCCCTTGAGTTACAGATAGCTGTGAGCTGCCATGTGGGTGCTGGGAATTGAACTCTTCCTCTGGAAGAGCTGCCAATGCTCTTAACCACTGACACACCTCTCCAGCCACCGCCACCCCTCTTCTTAGGCAGACTCTCACCGAAACCCAAACTGGTCTTGAATTTGCAATATACGTGAAAATGACCTCAAATTCCTGATTCTCCTGCTTCCACCTACCAAGTGCTATCACCACACCCGAGTTTTAATTTTACAAGAAAAATGTAAGGTACTAGAGAGATGGCTCAGTGGTTAGGAGCACACACTGCCCTTCTAGAGGACCCAAGTTTAAGTCCTAACACCCACATCAGGTAATTCTCAAACATGTAACTCCAGCTCCAGGGAGATTCAACACCTCTGGCCTGTACAGGTATCTGTAAACACATGCACACACACACAAATTAAAAAAAAAACCATTTTTTTCCGAGATAGGATTTCACTATGTAGTTCTAGCTGTCCTCAAAATCAGAGGTCTGCCTGCCTCTGCCTCCCAAGTGCTGGGATTAAAGTTGTGCACAGTGCACCTGGCCTAGAACATGTTTTGAAAACTTGCTTGTTCCTTATTTTGAGTATTTTGTCTTGTTTTTTTGAGACAGGGTCTCGTGTGCCTAGAGCAGCAGATGAGGATAAACCTGAACTCCTGATCCTTCTGCCTCCACTCCTTAAGTGCTGGGATTATAGGCATGTAATTATACCCAGCTTCTGACTACTTAAACAGCTTCTCTTCCCAGTTCTGTGTTGCTGAGATTACTTTTGTTTTCTTGCTATTCCCAAAGCACACGCAGTTACAGGACAGTTACATTACCTGTCTATATTGCGCTGCAGTTTCACGTGTGTACATTATACTTTCTAAAAAGATAATTCCTTTCTTTGGACCAATGCTTTTTTGACCTCAGAAAAATCATCTCTTGATCTTGAAGCTGATGGAGAGATAGCTCTACATGTAAGCTACATGGTAGATTACATCCACCTGTTAACACCAATTCCAGATTTAGCCCTTTTTAACCAAGCACACAAACAATGCATGCACACACACACACACACACACACACACACACACAAGTAAAACACTCAAACACATCAAAATATATATATACACTTTTAAGAAGTTGAAGCAGAACCAAGACAGGTTGGCACACTGCTCTCATCCCAACATTCAGAAGGTTAAGGTGGCCGGGTGGTACACGCCTTTAGTCCCAGCACTCGGGAGGCAGAGGCAGGCAGATCTCTGTGAGTGCAAGGCCAGCCTGGTCTATAAAATGAGACCAGGACAGTCAAGGATAGATACACAGAGAAATTCAGTTTAGAAAAACCTAAAAAAACAAAACAAAACAAAACAAAAAAACCTGAAGGTTAAGGCAGGAGGATCTTCAGTTCAAGGCCAGCCTGGGCTACATAAGGAGACTCTGTCACAAAACAGCAAGTGCTGGAGATGTAGCTCAATGATAGGGCTTAGCATGTGCAAAGCCCTGGTTTGCATTGTGGGGAAAAAAAAGCTCAATTGAGTTTATGGAAAGACTGCAGTGCTAATAATCTTCCCCATATCAAAAGAAGTAAGCCTGAGAGTTTTTTATTCCTAATGGAGAAAATAAAGTATTCCTTAATGGACTAATGAATTACTGCTCATCATCAAGGAATAGATATATAAATATATTTAAAACTCAAAGTAGAAGCATAGGCAACGAAAGAAAATGAATTAAGACTTTATTAAAGTTACAGACATTTGTATTAAAAGAAAAAACTATCCAGAAAATAAAAAAATCCACAGAATGGGAAAAATATTTGCACAGATGTATTTGACATACAGATCCCAGCATCACAGAGGCAAAGGACCTGAATAGACATTTTCCCCAAAAGTATATAAATGGCCATTAAGTAGATTAAAAATGCTAAATAACAGAACTCATCAGGGAATTCAAACCAAACCTCAAGGACATAGCATTTCACCACCTCTAGAGCTGCTGTCATGTTTTCTGGTTTTTGTCTTTTGTTTTTTTCTGGACAGGGTTTCTCTCTATAACAGCCTTGGATGACTTGAAACTCACTGTGTAGACCAGGCTGGTCTTGAACTCAGGGATCCACCTGCCTCTGCCTCCTGAGTGCTGGGATTAAAGCTGAGTCACCATGCCCATCTTGAGTGATTTTTTTTTGTGTGTGTGAATTTGACACCATGTACCCTGTTTCCTCTCATTTCCCATCTCCCCTCAGACCTATCCTCCACCCTTGAAACCTCTCCCAACATAAAAAAAAAATCTCATTGTGGAAGCTGTAGGGTGTCTTGGTATGTCCCATAATATTCCCTTTGGTTCACACTTTTTTATTGCAAATGTTCATTATGATGACTCCTTGGTCTTGTATGAGGCCTCTGGCTTCTGCTACTTTGTCAATACTGGAACTTCACTAGTACTTCTCTCAGATATTCTGCTGTTGCCCTCTGTCATGGAGATCCTGTAGTTTTGGGTCTGTGGAACTGGCCTGGCCTCTTCATGCACTCCAGTAGTTCATCCATAGGGTGTATGTTGGGCTGGGTCAACTCAAAGTCCTGGTTCTGGGCCTGCAACCTCCATAGCCAGGGGCAGTTCTACTGTGCTACCCAGGTAAGGTGCAGGGCCTGTTCTCCTGAGTGCTGCAGCAGGTAAGGAGTTGAACCAGCTCTTCTGTTCTCATGACCCCATTAGGGCCAACTCTCCCACCTGCTAACTGTGGTGAGGGCATCAGAGAGTAGAGGGGATCTCTCCCTCACCAACACTACTGAAAAACAGACAAAAAGCAGGGCTGGCTCTCACACATTTATACCCTCAGGGCCAGCTCACCCATAACTTCCACATCCAAGGCCAGGCAGGGTTCTTCTAGTCTCTGACTTGATTCCTGTCCTGGAAGCCCATTTGGTGCTTGCCTGGTGTTGGACTGGGAGTCGCTAGAGGCTAGCTTCCTTCCTGTCTGGGCCCCATTGCACTGAACTGGTGTTGGTCTCCAGCATGCTTTTTTATAGGAATGTTAGGCTACTATTCATTCAGATGTTCATAGGTCAGAACACTGAATGTAGACACAACCTCTCTCTTCTCTGCCACCTACTGATGCCCATGTGACACAGCAGCCACATCTGCAATGCCTCTAGGGGCAGTAAGTTGTGATGTTTTTAAAAACAGAAAATAATGGGCTGGAGAGATGGCTCAGCGGTTAAGAGCACTGGCTGCTCTTCCAGAGGTCATGAGTTCAATTCCCAGCAACCACATGGTGGCTCACAACCATCCATAATGAAATCTGGTGCCCTCTTCTGGCCTGCAGATATACCTGCAGACAGAACACTGTATACATAATAAATAAATCTTTAAAAAAATAAATAAAAATGGAAAATAATAAATGCCAGTGAAGAGGGAGAGAAATTGCAGAGAGACTTCAGGTAAGAATGTAAAACAGAGCCGGGCGGTGGTGGCGCATGCCTTTAATCCCAGCACTTGGGAGGCAGAGGTAGGCGGATCTTTGCGAGTTCGAGGCCAGCCTGGTCTACAAAGCGAGTCCAGGACAGCCAGAGCTGTTAAACAGAGAAACCCTGTCTCGAAAAACCAAAAAAAAAAAAAAATGTAAAACAGTATGGCCTTTATAAAAATGTCTGGCAGGTCCATAAATAGATAAATATGATTGTCATAATCCCCAATAGTTCTATGTCTAGGTAACTTTTAAAAAGAAATGAAAATAGATATCTATGCAACTGAAGTTCACAAATGCATTATTTACACCAAACTGCAGAAATAACTCAAATACAAATCAACAGATGGCTATATAGAAAACATGTACATACATACAACAGAATATTGTTCAACCATAAAAAAAGATTAAATACTGACACCTGCAATAAGATGAGCCAGGAAAGATTATGTAAGTGAAATAAACCAAAAAGGAAAGAATGTTGTGATAATTCATTTATTTGAAATATGCTGAACAGGCAAATCCATAGTTTAAAAAAAGTACATTAATGGTTATCAGAGGTTAAAAGAGAGGGAAGAGAGAGACATACTACTGGAAGAGTAGAAATGTGGATATAGATAGTGATAACTCCTATATAACACTGTGAAGTGCATTCAAAATGGTTAGCCAGGTGTGGTGTAGCACTAATCCTAGCACCCAGGAGGCAGAGACAGGCGGATCTCTGAGTTTGAGGCCAGCCTGGTCTACAGAGTCAGTTCCAGGAGAGCCAGGGATACATAGAAAGACTTTGTCTTGAATAACAATAACAAAAAAGGTTAATGATATGTTTTATGTGGCATATTATATGGTAATTTCTTTCCTTCTTTTTTTTTTTTGAGACAGCGTTTCTCTGTGTAACAACCCTGACTATTCGGGACTCACTCTATAGACCAGGTTAGCCTTGAACTCAGATAACTGCCTGCCTCTGCCTCCAGAGTGCTGGGATTAAAGGCATGTGTCACCATGCCTGGCAGTATTTTCTTAAATAAAACAAGCAAAGAAGGAAGGCTTTTTAATTTTAGACCTGAATTAAAAGTTCTTACTGCCATTACAAGCTAAATGATGTCAAAGACATTATTTAGTTTCTTCAGGCTTCAATCTTCACATACAACACAGAGCTGAGTGACATCCACCTCAAAGAATTGTGGGCTCAATGCTTGTATTAATCCCTTAGCACAGGACTTGTTACATAATAAATACCAGATAAATGGTAGATTTTATTATTCTAAAGTCATTGTTACTCACTGAGTAGGTGTCTGTAAGGCTCCTATAAATGGATATCTGAAAGAACTCCATGATGATGCAGAGACATTCAGAAGTAATGATTAAAGCAACACATGTCCAGCATTTGATGGGCTTCTTGAGAACCCAGGAGCCTGCAGATACCAGGAACAGTTCTCTTGAAGTGTTACTGAGGAGCTCACTAAAGAGATGAGCTAAGAAAATAAGCACACTGCTGTCTTCGGTTAATTGTATTGATGGTCTCCATAAATACTTATTTCAAAAAATAATAAAGGGGCCAGAGTAAAGATTCCTAGAGTTCAATCCCTGGGACCAACATGGTAGAAGGAAAGAACCAAAAATTGTCTTGATGTCCACCATCCATGTATATGTGCAACTCATACACACAACACACACACACACACACACACACACACACACCCCTTTACCCTTACTCTTGTCTACTGGTCCTAAGTACCAAGTCCAGCTTCACAATGTCATCATTACAAAAAGAACCACAAAGAATATGATATATGTGTGTGTGTGTGTGTGTGTGTGTGTGTGTGTGTGTGTGTATATATCCCCACAAGCAGGGCATAGTGGCACACACCTTTAATCCCAGCACTCTGGAGGCAGAGGCAGGTGGATCTTGAGGCGAGCCTGGTCTACAGAGTGAGTCCAGGACAGCCAGGGCTCTGTTACACAGAGAAATCAGCCACAACCATGGAAGACTCAAGGAGAATGAAAGTTTGGAGAGTACTATTGGATAATCTTAAATCTATAATAGACCTGTCTTGTTTAAAATTAAACATTAGAAAAAAAAAAGGCTAAGTAGCTTAAACTCAAACCTGAATTCTAGACAAGGTAGACCAGAGGAAGAACTACAGATAACATCAATGATTCAAACAATAACACAAACAAGTGTGAGAATTAAGCTATCTCCATAGTGTTATAATGGTTTTTGTAAGAATTCTCCAAATTCCTTCACAGAAGTAATCTACCTAATAAGGCTTTTTTGGGATATCTTTATACTCATAGTAAAAATACTTGGATCCAGAAGGAAAAGGAAAGTATAATATCCAAGTATTTTAAATCATATTTATTATGAACCAGTTGACTTTTGGAAAGGCTGGAATCATTCTAAAATGGCAGCGCTCACATAATACTATGAATGTTAACTGTCATGAAACACACCTAAGGCTGCATTATATACTCCATGTTGATAAAAATGTTATAACACAACACAACTAGATTAAAACAGCTAATGTTTGAAAAGCAAAGATCTTTGCCAACACCCTTAGGGAAGTCACTCCCTTTCAAAAAAACAACAAAAAAGAACTGTTAACATGCTAGCCTGAAACACACAGCACAGTTAGTTTCTGTGGGTTTTTTGTTTTGTTTTTTTTGGTGACAAGGTTTTGCTATTTATTTGGTCAGGACTGGCCTGGAACTTAAGATCCTCCAGCTCCAGCCTCCCAAGCTGCAGGCTCCACAATTAGCTGTTAACTCTCATGACAGTAATGGAGAATAAAGGATTCCAAAATTAAATTATAGAAAGAATTCTTTTATCCCCCACAGGCCCTTCTTCTGCCAGCTACATCAGGGCTATCCCATGTCCTTTCCCCAGAAGAAAAAGGAGGTACTGCCCTTTTCTTTAGTCTTTTGTTTTTCCAGGGTTTCACAGGGTTTCTCTGTGTCTCAGTGCCCTGGCTGTCCTGAACAGGATCAGGCTGGCCTCGAATTCACAGAGATTCACCTGTCTCTGTCTCCTCAGTGCCGGGATTAAAGGCACACGCCATCACTCCTGGTTAGTATTCCCCCTTTTAGAAAACTTTTCTTTAGAAAAACATAGCAGGGGCTGGAGAGATGGCTCAGCCGTTAAAGGCTAGGCTCACAACCAAAAACGTAAGAAAAACATAGCAGTTATGGTCCAGAAAACTTAAGTACTGAAAGAAACCATATTATAGCTATCTAATTAGATGCCACTGGTAGTAACTATCAAAAGCTAGAACTTCACACTTCTAAAACCCCATGTTAGTAATGTGGTAAGATCCTAAGCTGTACTGCCAAAAGGGTTAAACTAGTTCAATCTTATTACAGAGAAGAGAGATATTATAATTTTAACTTGTGTGAAAATTAATTAAACTGAACGCTAGTAAGTTCTAGCACACTTAACTAGTACCACCTAACTACCAATCTGCTCTTAGCCCAGTGTTTTATCATGTCCTTTTTATACTTGGGCATTGTTGTCACAAAGCATCTCACCAAGTAAACAGGCTGTGACAGGAAATGCACTACAAAGGAACACTTCCATGGACTCCTTTTCAAGACCACTTCCACCGAGTTCTCAAATTATTTGTCCAACATTTGGTGACAGAGATTTCAGTGAAGTAGCATGGCTTACCATCACATAAACCGGGAAATTGCTGGTACAAAAGTTGGGTGCACAGGATTCAAGGGCAGAGCCTAAGCGACAGGGCAGACACCAGGTCTCAAGGTGCGAAAAGGTGTGACCCCGCCTATTCCCAAGCAACTAAACAACTTAAGAAGACGCACTCGATTTGAAGGCTCACTACAAGGGTCGAATCAAATCAAGTTATCTTTGCCACTCCCCGGTGGCTCTTTTCTTCAACGTTCGAACTTCTTCTACACATTCTACATAATGAATGGGCTCCGTACTTCCAGGGTCACTTAAAAGAATTAATCTTACTGTCCTACAGGAATAGAATTAAGAGACCTCTCTCATCACGGTTACTACAACCGAGAAGCGCGAGCCGCGTTGGAAAACTTTTACCCAAAGCACTAATCTTACACTTGGGTACTTTCATCCTGAACGTTTTCCTTTTACGTAAGACACATCGGAATTTGACTAGGGCGCCCCGACGGCACACTGGGCTAACGCCCCTGGCAGCAACAGAGAGCCACGTTTTCCCCGGGCCGACCGTCTCCCTCCTCCTTAAAACACTCCCCATGGCCACTTGAGAACTCCCCAGCCCCAGCTCCAGAAACTGGAACCAACCGGGGCAGCTGTCATCCGAAACTAGGGAAAGCTGAGCCCGGCTAACTCCGCCGGCGCGGGAAGGGCTGGGGGTGCGGCGGGGCCCGTCGGGGACACACGGGGCTGCCGCCCCTCCCCGGCCCCTGGGGCCGCCATCCAGCCGCCGAGTAATTCCCGGGGCTGGAGTCCCCCCAAGCCAGGCCTAAGTCCGCGGCCCCGCGTGGGGCACGAAGCGCGTGGCGGGGCCGACGCGGAGCAGGGGTGCAGGAACGACAAAGGGGCGCGGGGTCGGGACAGGTGGCCGTCGCCGCGAACAATGGGGCGCCGCGGCCGCCCCCTGGCGCCACCTACCTCCTGTGCCGTCCGAGTTCTCATTGAGGCTGCCCGAGGAGTCGTGCTGGGCGCCCACGCACCCGCCCATGGGGCCGCGGCCGCCACCTCAGGGCGCTCGTCCGAGCCGCCGCCTCCGCCTGCTCCGGCGCCGCCGCCTCGGGCCAGGCGCCGCTCTCTCGCCGCCCAGCCTCCGCCCCCTCGCTGCTCCTCCCACCGCCTCGCCCGGCCCCTTCCTCAGCGCCCACCTCTACCTCAATCCCCGGGCCGCTCAGCCCGCAGGCCCGGCCCGCTTGCTGCCCTCGGCTCCCGCTCTGCCCCGCCAGACCGGGCTTGACCCATCCCGGGCGGGCCGCAGCGCCCGCTCGCCCCTCTCCTTCCCGCGCCCCCGCGTCTAGGCGAGCCCCGCCGCCGCCGACACCGAGGCCGCAGCCCGGCAGCCAGGCCCCATCGCCCCCGCCCGCGGCGCCGCCCTCAACCCGGTTCGGCCTGTGCTCGGCCGGCCCGCCTGGAACGGCCGCGAGGGGCGGGGCCGCGCGCTGATTGGCTGCAGGCGCCGCGGGGGCGGGGAGTGCCGAGCGGAGCCGAGCGGTGCCGAGCGCCCGAGGCCGGTAAAGTAGGGGGCAAGCGGAGGTGGGCCGGAAAGAAGGGGAGGACCCGAGTGAGGATGAAGTGGCCCGCGCGGAGGTGGGGCTCCTTCTGGGGCGGCGGGTGGGAGAGGGTATGGAGAAGGAGTCGTGGGAGACTCGGGGTCGTGTACGGGCCGGGGCGTGATTACAGGGGTTGACCTGACCGCAAGTCCTGCACCCCTTGAATTTGTGGGGGCAGCGGACTGGCCACCCAGTCTGGGCTTCCCTTGTCTCCCGGTCCGCAGCCCCTGCCATCACTGTGCCTGCCCTCTGGGTAGAGGTGTTCTCAGATTGCGCAGGCTGGCTGTCCCGTGCCTGGATGTTAGGGGCACGGGTGTGTGTCGTTCCCGCAGGCTTCATTTTACGGACAATACTCCTACTCTAGATCCTGACGTTAGACATCTTATGTCGTCTTTGGAACAAAGTGAAGTATTAATATTCTGCCTTTTATAAACTAGAATTTGGTACATTGACCACGCCCAACATTCTTGGCGGTTACTATCCCAACCTAAGCCAAAGTGTTAATGGCCCCTTTGGAGTTGAGCTTCTTTGCTATGGCGCCTTAACATTTTTATCGGCCTGCTTGGGTCTTTGAAAGCTTTTCTTTCTTTCTTTTTCTTTTTTTCTTTCTTTCTTTCTTTCTTTTTTTTTTTTGCCTACGCTGTTTTAACTATGTTCCACTTTTATGCCAGACTTTCCTTTTATAAAAACCCTGGGTCAGCTTTTGCCTAGCATTAAGAAAAAAATTTTTTAAGTGAAATACCTAAGAAAGAGACACTCTGCTTCTTAGGATTTGCATTTAAATATATTCTCGTGCACTGCTGGTGGGAGTGTAAATTGGTTTAATCTTTTTGCAAAGGTTTGGCAGTGCCAATCAACAGCTTTAAAAATGTTCCTACTGTTTGAGTGGGGTTATTTCACATCTGGGAATCTAGCTAACAGAAACAGTCCAATGATTTGGGGGCCTGGTATTCATTTGATAGGCAGGCAAAAAATGAAGGTTAATCAAACAGAGCTCTGCATTTATATGAAAGCATAGAAGTGTCTTGGAAATAGAAGTCCACTATTTTGGGCTTAATGCTGAAGAGTTAGCTTTATCCTTCTTGTAGTCCTGAGCACTGAAAAAAAAAAAAAAGCTGTATATAGTCAAATGTTGTTAAGGATTTTCAAAGATTGCTTTTCCATCAGGGACTGTGTCACAAAGCTGTCTATCTGATCATTCCCAGCTGAATGTTCACGTTGTCAGACATTTGTCACTTTATCTCTTCCCTAAAGGAGAGGGGCTGCCTGAGTATTTGCAAAGAGATTGCTTTGTCCTGAATTTCACTCCAGAAATTGCAGCAACCAACACTTCTATGATGTCTATTAAACAGATGGTAGGCTCCCAAATGCTGAGCCGTACACTGGTGCCAGCAAGAGAGAGCAGCAATCCTGTGGAAAGATTCTTAGTGCTTGCTTGCCATCCTGCCTGCATCTAAGAACAGAGACACACGTTCCCAGGAGCAGAGTCATGGAGCCCTGACAGTGCCCCAGCTCTGCTTTTAACTTCCTGGGTTGGAATCTGGCTTCCATCTTGTATTCCCAGTATGACTTTAACTTTCTGTAGAGCCCAGGTTTCTTGCCTGTAAAAGGGGGCCAATAGTAATAATGCTCAAAGCTCTGTAGGGACACTTTATTAACTCTTTTGTTTACTTCATATCTAGCATCACTTATCTAAATTCATTGCCTGTCCCAATCCAACTGACACCTAAGAAACATGTTTACACATTTATATCTCTATGGGTATATGATTCTCTGTAGATAAATGATTGGTATTATATAGTCTTTCTGTCTCCCTTTTTTCTTTTTCTATGAGATAGACTCACTGTGTAGCCTTTGGCTGACCTCACACTTTGCCTACTTCTGCCTCCTGAGTGCTGGGATTAATGGCATGGACCATCATGCCCAACGTGTGTGTGTGTGTGTGTGTGTGTGTGTGTGTGTGTGTTTTCGTGTGTTTGTGCATATGGATATGTGCATGTCTGTGGAGGCTAGGAAACAACTTTGGGTGTTAGTCCTTATGGCTTGTGCACTGGATTTGTGTGTGCAGGTACATGTGAGTACCTATAGGGGCCAGAGGTTGATGTGTCTTCTTCAATCTCTCTCTATCCTGAGCCCAGTCTCAAAAAAAAAAAAAAAAAAAAAAACATGAAGAGCAATGAAGGAAGGATACCCAATGTCACCCTCTGTCCTTCACATGAACACACAAACAATGCACACAAATGCACACAAGCATACCCTGAAACCGAACTTTTAAGTTATTATTTAACACTTATTTATTTACT
>CAJQZJ010032904.1:6421300-6439791 GCA_907164525.1 Lophiomys imhausi
GTATTCACTAAATCTAACTTATATTAATCTATCAGCCCCTTCAATACACCTACACTAACAACTACATACACAATATATACTGCCTCTACAATTTTTAAATGTATAAAATTTTTAAAAACTTAAATCACGGACATATGTGTTAAAGATTTTTTTTTCTGGACTCTCAACTGTCGCTGTTTTGAGACACCATCCTACCTGCCCTGAACTCTGTTTTAGGTCATTGATTATTCAGGTACAGTGGACTAGATGACTGGAGCTTTACAGTAAGTTTTGGATTTGTTCTTTTTCCTTTTTCTTTTTTTTTCTTTGTTTTTGTTTTTTGGAGATGGGGGTCTTTCAGTCTCATTATGTTTCTCAGGCTAACTTCACATTCCCAGGCTCTAATCATTGTCCACACCCCGACCCCTAAGCCTCCAGAGGGGCTGGAACTATGTATATTTGCTGCTTCACATGGTTTCTTGTTCTTTTGCAAGATTGTTTTGTTTATTCTGGGTGCCTTGGGTTTCTGTATGAATTTTAGGATCCGCTTGCCCATTTCTGGAAAAACAGTAGCTGGGATTTTGATGGGAAATGAGTTGAGCCTCTGGATGGTGAGTGCCCAAATACTGCCATTTTGACAGAAGTAAGCCTTCAGTTTGAAATGTAGATATCTTTCCCACTTTGTGTCTTAAATTCTTTTCCACAGCTGTAGTTTTCAGTGTCAAGTCTTAGTTTTTGTTAAATTTACTTCTGAGTGCCCTTTGCTGCACTGTTGTGGATGGACCTGTCCTCTTTTACAGATCATGCATAGCAAATGTGCAGAAATACAATTGGTTTTGCATTTTGGTCATGGATGTTGCAAGGTGGCAGACCTCACTCATTCTAATCGTCTTTGCTTCATGTATTTGAGGCATCTGTGTTGTGATATGTTTAATATTGCTGTGTCCCTACTGCTGTCTGTTCTCAGCCATTTCCAGGAAGAGCTAGCAAGAGTGGAGAGGGCATGGAGGATGGAAGAAGAAGGAACAAGAGAATGAGATGCCATAGTGGCAAGCCTTGGAATGGAGTCAGTCTCGTGGGCAATTTGTGACAATCTTTTCCCCCAGGGGTTCTGATTCATTTGGTCTGGAGTGGAGCCCAGGAACCACTGTTCTTAACCCACACAGCAGGCATCTCTTATTGGAGTTTGGGCCACAGATGGACTTTCTGTCTAGAACAAAATTTAGTTCTCACCCTCCATGCCAAACTGTGTTTTGCTTGAGACTTTTTTTTCTCTTCACCATTCATTCGTTTTTGTAAGTCCCAAAATCTACAGGTTGCAGGCCATTTCTCCACGTAGATCTTTTCTCACATCCGAGCCACCGTCCAGCTCCTTTCCTCTATTTATGGAACATATGCTGAATCTCCACTTGTTCCAGCTCAGCTCTTGCACCCACTCTTGCCTCCTCCTGCACTGTTTTGACTTTATGGAAGAGAAAAAGGACCTCCAAATAACAGGAATGGCAGACAATAAGAAACAGTCACTCGGAGTAGGGCAATGGTGGCCCATAACTTTAATCTCAGCACTCAGGAAGCAGAAGCAGGAGGATCTCTGTGAGTTCAAGGCTGGTTTGGTCTACAGAGTGAGTTCCAGGACAGCCAGAGAGAAACCTTGTCTCAAAAAAGAAAAAGAAGAAAAACCAGTCACTGTAGGTCTGAGCCAGCTTGAGTCGGAAGCCTCTGTGGAAGTTCCTGGTGTACTGCACTAGTGGAAGTTGCTAGAAACCCGTCCCTCAGGACTTGCTAGAGATTTGCCTTGTGAAGACGGAGCAGCCTTTCATAGGATAGGCCAGGCTCAGAGAAGCTGCCGCCATTGAAGAGTCAGCCTCATCGAGGCCTCACATAGAAGCTCTCTCAAACCAGGCATACTGTGGAGAGGCTGTCCTCATCCAGCAACCTGATGGCAGAGAAGCCACTGTTGCTGCTGAAGCTAAAAAGTGAGCAATGGGGACGGCCTCTGCAGTGTCTCTCTAGTGCCCTCTACTGTCAAAGCTAGACTTGTCCCTTTCCACAGAGCACACAACTGATGAATTCAGACCTGAGATCCAATAATTTGATAGCTGGTGTATTTTTTCTTCCTTCCTTCCTTCCTTTTTAAACTTTTTATTGATTCTTTGTGAATTTCACATCACGCACCCCACTCCCACTCATCTCCCTGTCCCTTCGTATCTGCCCTCTGCCCTTGCAACCTCCCCACCTAAAACAGAAAATAAGGTAGGATAAAAAAAAATCTTGTCATAGAAGCTGTAGTATGTCACAGTGTGTTCACACAGTATACCCTTTTGTCTACACATCTTTACTTGCAAATGTTTATTGCAATGAGTCACTGATCTGTTCAAGGCCTCTGGCTTCTGCTGTGCTATCAATACTGGGGCTCCTCTAGGGAAGCCTGTGTCATAGAGATCCAACAGCTTTGGATCTGGAGGACCAGCGGTTTCATGCACTCCAGCAGCACATAGATGGGATAGATGTTCTCCACAGTCTATGAACCTCTCTGCTTTCTCTCCCGTCTCTCCACTGCATACTCCATCTTTCCCATCTCTCCCTCACACATTTGCCCATCATAGTGATGGCTGCAGCAGGTGCTTGAATATCTTTCTTCTGGATGCCAAGCCCTACTGGCATATTTTTTAATAGAGAAATTTAAAACTTTACATTTCATAATCCCTCAGTATAGAGAATTGCAGAAAACACAGGATTGCTGCATGTTGGAATCCATGAGCTAGCCCAAGAACATTTCCACACCCAAGTAAAATGTATGGCCCTAAAACATGCAGCAATCAAAATTAAAGTGAATTAAATTTTAGTTGAATTCTCAAGGTACAAAGAGATCAAAAAATACAAATAATAAAGGAAAAAGGAAAAGGAACTGAAGGAAAAAAAACAGCAGCTCAAATAAACCACAACTGTGGTTCTTTGAATGTCACAAAATAGACAGTCCACTAGATAATTCAACTTTAAAAGTGTGTTGGGGATAAAGTACAAATATATAGAATAGGACATGGTCAGGGAAGACGTTACTGCTGAGGAGCCAGAAAGTTGACTTCATTGTACTCACCAATTTGATCTTGGTCCATTTGGATGCTGTAACAAAATACTCAAACCTGGAGAGTTTAACGATTTTTAGCAGTTACGGATTCAGAGTAGAATGGGACTATTGGTTCACAGATGATACCTTGAACCTGCTATGTAGATCAGGCTGGTCTTGAACTTCGAGATCCTCCTGCTTCTGCCTTCCAAGCATAGGGATTATGGGTGTGTGCCACCACACCTGGCCATGGGTCTTTTTATAAGGTCACTAGCTTCATCCAGGAAGCCTTGGCCCTCTGAGCAGATCACCACCCCGTAGGTCCTATCCTCTAGTAAAGCCTGCAAAACATTTGTGAAAATTTAATGGAACGGTAAAAGAAAAACCCTGAAAAAAAAAAGATATAATGGAACGAATGTCTTAGGAAAATATAGTTGACAAAACTTGACCTCACGAATGATGAAAGACTGAATCAATTTCCAAGGAATGATATGAACAGTGTCAGTGCTGAGACTCTTCATGTCAGACACCACACTCCCACACTCACAGGAGAACTGTGACTCGTCATTAAAAGGCCCATTGCTACATAAAGTGTTCTGGAATAGAGCAAACAAGGATACATTTCCTTTTTTTTTTCCAGACAGGGTTTCACTATGTAGATCTGGGTGTTCTGGTCCAAATTCTTTTTTCTTTTTCTTTCTTCTTCTTTTTTTTTTTTTGGCTTTTTTGAAACAGGGTTTCTTTGTGTATCCTTGGCTATCCTAGACTCACTTTGTATACCAGGCTGGCCTTGAACTCACAGAGATACCCCTGCCTCTGCCTCCCGAGTGCTGGGATTAAAGGCGTGTGCTACCACGCCCGGCAATTTGACAGCTGTGAACCTCCATGTGGATGCTGGGATTTGAATGTGGATCCTTTGGAATAGCAGACAGTGCTCTTAACTACTGAGCCATCTCTCTAGCCCCCCCCCATTCTTTTTATGAACCAAGTAGACACTAACCCTCAAGCTAACAACAATGATAAAATGGTGTATACATTAAGGCCAATATCACTTATATCAACTTTAAACCCCAGATAAGATAAAATATTAGTAGGGCTGGTGAGATGGCTCATTGGTTAAGAGCACTGCCTGCTCTTCCAGAGGTCCTGAGTTCAATTCCCAGCAACCACATGGTGGCTAATAACCATCTATAATGAGACCTGATGCCCTCTTCTGGCTGCAGGTACACATGCACATGTAGCACTCATACATTAAAATAAACACATTTTTAAAAAAGATAAAATATGCCGGGCTTTGGTGGCGCAAGCCTTTAATCCCAGCACTCGGGAGGCAGAGGCAGGCGGATTTCTGTGAGTTCGAGGCCAGCCTGGTCTACAAAGTGAGTCCAGGACAGCCAGAGATACACAGAGAAACCCTGTCTCGAAAAACCAAAAAAAAAAAAAAAAAAAAAAAAGATAAAATATTAGTAAACACACAGAGAAACCATATCAAGAAAATGGTAAATTATAATTAAATCATAGGGTTCTATGAGAGTGGTCCAGTGGACATCTATGTATGTATATATATCATAGAAGAAAAAACTGGCCATCGCTAGCTTTGATGGAAATTAAATATCCATGCGAACAAACAAACAAAAAACCTCTTTAAGGAAACAAATGGAAAGACAATTCTTCAATATACCTTATAGTCCCCAAACCAGTGTCTTACTTACCAGAAAACATTACAGAATGGTAATAAAACAAGGATACACTCAATTCCATTACTATTTAGCATCGTGCTGGAGATGTAAACTAGTGCAATTAAACAAGAAAAGTTCAGCTAGGGGCTGAAGAAATGGCTCATCAGTGAAGACCACCCTCTCCTCTTCCAGAGGACTGAGTTTGATTCCTAGAACCAACATGACGCTCACAAGTATAAGTCCATTTCCAAGGGATCCAACACCTTTTGCCTCTGTGGGCACCAGGTATGCCCATGCTATACAAACCTATGTGTAGACAAAACATCCATACACACAAAATTTTTTTAGAAAGTTAAGTGAAGCATAAGAATTGAGAAAACTGTGTGACACACACACAGAAGGAGAGAGGGAGGAGTACTGGAGTGGGGGTTAGTCCATTAAAACTAAGGAAAAAACCATAAGGAAGGGAGACCTACAACTTTGTTATTTTTGTCCGAGGCAGGGTTTCTCTGTGTAATCACCCTGGATTTCCTGGAACTCACCTTGCAGACCAGGCTGGCCTCAAACTCACAGAGATCTGCCTGCCTTTGCCTCCCAAGTGCTGGGCTTAAAGGCATATGCCACCATGTCTGTCTTACTCCTCTGTAAATTAATTGAAAAATAAAATTTAGTCAGGCATAGTGGCTGTCACACGCCTTTAATCCTAGCTATCAGGAGACAGAGGCAGGCTGATCTCTTTGAGTTTGAGGCCAGCCTGGTCTACATAAGGAGTTCTTGTCTTGAAAAAAAAATAGAAAAATATGAAATAGGTAATTAGAAAATAAAAAGCCAGCCTTAGTAGTGCATTGTAGTGAGAAATTTGGTTTCTTCAAAAAACACAGAAATGTAAGAATATGCTTTCATTTAAACCCAGATGTAGGGATATGGGGCTGCTTTGGACTGTCCTTGGCAACTGACTGTGACTTATCTTGTGCTCTAGCAGAGGTGTGGTTTTGCCAGCTGCAGATAGTTTCTGTCTCCTCCTCCTCCTCCTCCTCCTCCTCCTCCTCCTCCTCCCCCCCCCCCCCCCCCCCCCCCCCCCCTCCCCCCCCCCCCCCCCCCCCCTCCTCCTAAGGTTTTTTTTTTTGAGACAGGGTTTCTTTATGTTACAGCCCTGGCTGTCCTGGAACTCACTTTGCAGACCAGGCTGTTCTTGAACTCACAGAGATCAGCCTGCCTCTGCCTCCCAAGTGCTGGGATTAAAGGTGTTTACCACCATGCCTGATCATTACAGACAGTTTGGAACTGTCATGTGGGTGCTGGGATTTGAACCTGTGTCCTTTGGAGGAACAGCCAGGGCTCTTAACCACTGAGCCATCTCTCCAGCCCCCTCTTTTTCTTTTTTTATAGCCTACTGATTTCAATTTGTGCATCCCATTTCCTCATGAGTATAGGGCCACCTGCTGAAGTATGGTTGATCTACCAGAGATTTCGTGAAAGGTAAACATTTTAATAATATTGTGGTAAAGTGGAAAACCATTTGAAAACATTCTAAAATTAGATTCATTCCCAACCCCACAAACAAGGATAAGTTCCAATTGGACTATAGTTTTAGTCACAAAATAAACATAAAACTAGATGTCTGGCAAGAACTACATGAAAGGGTAACTGAATTACTCTGCATCTTGGGTGCAGGGAAAAGCTATTAAAATATACCACAAAAACAGGTATAGCAAAAATAATTGATTCACTTGACTACAAAAATAAAAAATAAAAACTTCTCCCATGACTGAAACATCACAATCCAAATCAAAAGACAAGTGACCACCAGGGAGAAACTACTTGTACTTTGAGTCTCAGACAAAGGATGGATTTTTTTCTAATATTTGAAATCAGAGGGAAAAAAGATGCAAAGATATCCTGTAAAAATTTGGCAAAAGCAACAATCAGACAACACACATACACAACAAAACTAAAATAAGCTTTAAACATATAACTCAAAATAAAAGAAACACAAGTTAATTAAAACTATACTAAGAGTTGAATGGCAAGAAGAAAGCCCTGTTGTTTATGGTCAATTGAGCATCCACAAAGGAGGCAAGACAATTCACTGGGGGAATGAATAGCCTTTTCAACAAATAACAGTAGGATAATTGGATTTCCTTATGCAAAAGAATGAAGTTGAGTTCCTGTATCACATCATAGATAAAAATTAACCCAAAATGAATCAAAGATCTAAAAATAAAAGCTAAAAGCATAAGAGTCTTAGAAGAAACCGAGGGGTCACTATGACCCAGGGCTGGGTGATGTTTTCTTAGATGTTGCATAACAATTGGGGGGATTTTTACCCCTCCAAGTGCACAGAAGGCAAAAAATGCAGAAAGGATTAAACAAACAAAAAAAGAGATGAATTGGCACCATCAAAAAGGGACAACAGAATGCTGGATGTGGTGGCACACACCTTCAATCTTAGCACTCAGGAGGCAGAGGTAGACAGATCTCTGTGAGTTCAAGGCCAATCTGGTCTACATAGCATGTTCCAGGACAGCCAGGCTGCAAAATAGAGAGACCCTGTCTCAAAGTGTGTGTGGGGGGGGGGGGGGGGGGCTGGAGAGGAGGCTTGGCTGGTAAAATGCTTTCTGATAAATCATGAGGATGGACACTCACACAGAAAGCCCCACATCTGTAATCCCAAACTCTGGGGAATCAGAGAGGAGCTGAGCCACCCAGCTTCAGGATGAATGAGAGACCTTGTCTCAAAAATTAAGGTGGAGAGCGATTAAGGAAGAAGCCAGGTGGTGGCAGCACAAGCCTTTAATCCCAGAATTTGGGAGGCAGAGGCAGGTGGATCTCTTGAGTTTGGGGCCTGCCTGGTCTACAGTGTGAGTTCTAGGACAGCCAGGGCTACAAAAACCTAAAAAATAAATAAATACATAAATTCATAAATAAATAAATAAATTTTAAAAAGGAAGATACCCAGTGTTGATCTCTGGCACACATAAGTACATGTGTGCACTGGAACCAGCAGGCATGCATCCACATGAGTACACACATCACACACATATACAAAAAATTGTAAGTGGCAACACAATAGGAAAAAATGTGCAAATTGTATAACCAAGGAAGGTTTGATATACATAGTATAAATAATTTCTACAAAAGGACAACACAGTTGAAATATTGAAGTATTTTATTCTGTTATTAAGGAAGGAGCCCAGGTACCCAAGGCTGGTCTCAAATTCGCTGTGTAGGTAAACTTCTCCTATTCTCTCACTTTTTCCTCCCAAATATTGAATGTAAACTATTGAAATTAATTAATAAACACTTCTTCAAAGAAGTTATAAGAATGGTCAGTAAACATTTGAACAATTATTCAACATCATCAGTTTTTAGAAAAATGCAAAGCAGGGGCTGGAGAGATAACTCAGTGGCTAAGAGCACTGGCTGTTCTTCCTGGGGCTCCTTGGTTCAATTCCCAGAACCTACATGGTGGTTCACAACCACTTGTCATTCCATTCTAGGAGATCAGACACCCTCCTCTGGCCTCTTAGGCCACAATCATGAATGTACACTGACATACATACAGGCAAAACACTCATACAGAATAAAAATAAATCTTTTTAAAAAAGAAATGTAAATCAAAACCACAATGACATACAATTTCAAACACATTATGACGGCTAAAATTAAAAAGATAAACGGATAATACAACTGCCTGTAAGTTGGAATTGGTAACTAGAATCCCAACATCGCTGGCATTAATGGAAATGGGTGCAGTTTCTATGCAAAAGAGTTTGGCAATTCCTCAGAAATTTAAATTTATAGTTGCTGCAAGAACCAGCAATTCCATTCCTGTGTGTATATCCAAGACAACTGAAAAACATGAATCCACACAAAAACCTATACATGAATATTCATAACAGTTATCCTGAGGATAACCAAGAGGTGGAAACCATGCAAATGCCCTTCAAATGATGAGAGATAACCAAACATGGTCTGGCCAGTAACACCAGCTGTACATGCCACAACTTGAATGTGCCTTGAAATATCACACTGTGTGAAAAAAGTGAGTCATCCATTTTATCTTTTATTCATTTACTTTTTGGCTTTTTTGAGACAGGGTACAGGGTCTTGCTTTGTAGTTCAGGCTGGTCTTGAACTTGTGATCCTCCTGCTTCCTTCAGCCTGCTGGCCTTACAGAGATATACACCTCTCTACACACCTACGCCCACTTCCCAAATGACTCCATTGGTGAGCAGTGTTTAAAAACAGTCAACTCTAAACAGACGAAAAGCAGAGAGGAAAGAGAAATGACTTATGGGTGTGAATTTTAATTTTTTTTGAATGTTGAAAATATAAAATTATAGCTTGGAAGTGTTCGCACATGCCTTTAATTCCAATAATTGGGAGGCAGAGGCAGACAGATCTCTTGAGTTTGAGGCCAGCCTGGTCCACAGAGTCAGTTCCAGGACAGACAAAGATACACAGAGAAATATCTTAAAAGACAACAAAACAAAACAAAAAAAACCCACACACAATTTGGTGGCAGGTAGTGGTTCTTTTGGCTTAGAGATCACAGTCCATCATTAAGGGAAAATGAGGCAGGCACTGAAGTAGAAACTATGGAGAAACACTGCTTGTCTTGCTTCCAGGATCATGTTCAGCTACCTTTCTTATACACCCCAGACCCACCTACCTAGGAATGTTACCACCTACGGTGGGCTGGGCCCTCCCACATCAATCAGCAATCAAGAAAATGCCTCACAGATGTGCCTACAGGCTGATCTGATGTAGTTAATTCCTCAGTTGAGGTTCTCTCTTCCTAGGGGTGTCAGGTTGACAACCAGGATCAGCCATCACCATACACAACCCAGAAAAGCTGCTAATAGCATCATTAGCATTGTACACCTTAGTTTTAAGTTTGTTTTTGTTCCTGGAGGTTGGACCCAGAGCCTCATACATGCTAGCTTAGGCACATGCTGAGTGAAGCTATATACCCAGTCCAGAGTTGTAAACTTTAAACGTAATTTCATTGAATAGAAATATCTCCATAAAAGTGCGTCTCCTTGATCAAGTGTATAAGAGATCGGTATTAGCTCAGGACCCCCAAGACCACGATCTCAGCACAGAGGCAGTTTATTTGCCCCAGAGGGTAAAGAGGGCAGGGATAAGGGACAAGACAAGAGATAGAGGAAGAAGGAGAATGGGAGGGGGACAAAGGAGAGAGGAGAAAAGGGATAATGGAGAGGGGTAAGGGGTAATCATCCAGGAATGGGACAAAGGACTGCCTCTGGATAGAGACAGACATGGTTCATAGGAAAATGTCAGTTTATAAAGGTAAAGAAGGAAACCCCGTGTTAGGATGAGGTGTTTAATTTTGATTGGGCATGTTAATTAGGTGAGCCAAAAGGGGCTTTTGGTTTCTGGACTTCATTACTTTGATAGCTGGACCTTGGTGATCAGCCTTAGGAGGAGGAAGTGGCCGAATAAGGGAATAGACCTGGTGGCTAGCTTCAGGAATGTAATCTAACCGTTTTTTTTTTCGTTTTTTTTCTTTTGCAAAGCAGAGGGAATTGGTGAGAAGAGCAAGGCCTGCCAGAGCCATGCTCACCATGCTGGAGCTGACCAAGAGTCCCCAAAGCAAGTGGCCCTGTTTTAGAAGTTTATGAAGCCGGGCGGTGGTGGCGCACGCCTTTAATCCCAGCACTTGGGAGGCAGAGGCAGGCGGATCTTTGTGAGTTCGAGGCCAGCCTGGTCTACAAAGTGAGTCCAGGACAGCCAAGGATACACAGAGAAACCCTGTCTCGAAAAACCAAAAAAAAAAAAAAAAAGTTTATGAGACGTTTAGGGTAAGGCTTGCTGGAAGAGAGTTGCTGAGGGGCAGGGCCTTACTCACTGAGTGTGATTACAATCCAGTTGAGTAGGAATCCTGAGAATGGCTTCCAGGACCCAGGCTAGAGAACGCTATTAAATGCAAATTATCTAATAATTAAAGCACTCCTCACTCACACACAACTAAATAATACCATAGCAGACGTGTTCTTCCTACCTCCTGCTTTTGCTTTTGTCTTTTTGAGGTAAGACCTCATATAGTCCATACCACCTTCAAACTCACTATGCAGTGAGGCTGGTCTTGGATTCCTGCCTCCACCTCCCATGTGCTGGAATTATAGGCGTAAGCCACCACACTGGTTGTTCATTTTGGATTGTTTTTTTCCTTTTTCCTTGTTTTGTTTTGTTTTTGCTTTTTTGGCAGTGTTGAGACTGGGCAGGCCTTGTGCATGCAAGGCAAGCATGCTTCCTCTGAGCTACATCTGCGGCACTGGTGCTCCTCCACTGTGCCCAGTGCCTACGGATGAGCGTTATGGCATGACCACAAAGCAGAGTTACTTCGTGTAGTTTCCTTCTAGAGGTGATCTCGAGGACAGAGACTGTCCTGTTCATCTTGTGGTCCGTTTCCTCTGTGTTTATTGTAGTTCTTTGGCGACCAGTGACAGAAACTTGACTCAAACTAAGTAAAAAGCAACCCATCATGGATTCACCAACTGACCTTCAGGCACAGCTAGACCAGAGTTTTACATTCCAATGCTACCGCTTGGTTCTGCTTTTCTGTTGCAATGGATTTTGTTCTCAGGCAAGCTCCATTCTTGAAATGACAATGTAACAGCAAGTAGACTAAAACCTGTGAGCTTAACAGACCTGGAAGCAAGAAGCTCTTAGCCAGCATGGCAGCGAGTAGGAAGATGAGGCAGGGGATGATCGATTTGAGACCAGCCTGGGCTATATACATAGTAATACCACATTTTAAAAGGAGAAAATAAAAAAGTCTTTTTACTTATCAAACTCCGCAGCTAAGGTCCTGGGATCAAGTCCTACCGGTGTGGCTTGAGTTCTGTAGACCGGCTCTCTCTATTCATTGACTAGATCTAGGCCACATGCCCATCAATGAGTGAAGCCAGTCCCATCTAAATGACTGAAGGGAAAGTAGTTCCTCAAAGGAAAATGGGGGTGATACTACATGAAGAAAGGAAGAAAATAGGTTTTAGGAAGCCAAAACTCATAAATGTCCACTGTATACATTATGTGTGTGTACATACGTGTGCACACATGTACAGGTAGAGCACCTTGATGTTCCTGATGTGTGGTCTGAAACCTGAATGACTCCCAAGTCATAAACTTCTTGAGCACTGACTTGATGCCCCTGCTGGGAAACTCACACAACACTGCTGTCACTCCTGTCACTGGGAGGTAGGTGAGGAGGTGACATAGTGGGTAGTAAGAACACCTGGTGTACAAGCATGAGAGCATCCGCTAAAGAACTGGGAGAGGGGGGCAGCGCTGATGGTGGTGGAAACATGATCATCACTGAGGTTTGCTGGCCACCAGCCTAGTTCCAGATTCAGTGAGAAACCCTGGGACAGTTTTAATTGTCGACTCAACACAATCTAGTATCACCTGGGAGAAGGGCCTCTGAGAATGTCTATGATAGACTATCTTTTTTTTTTTTTTTAAAGATTTATTTATTATGTATACAGTGTTCTGTCTGCAGGTATATCTGCAGGCCAGAAGAGGGCACCAGATTTCATTATGGATGGTTGTGAGCCACCATGTGGTTGCTGGGAATTGAACTCATGACCTCTGGAAGAGCAGCCAGTGCTCTTAACCGCTGAGCCATCTCTCCAGCCCGATAGACTATCTTAATTTCATTAACTGATGTGAGAAGACCCACCCACTGTGGGCTATACCATTCCCTGGGCTTGGGTGTGAAACCGAACTTTTTAAAATTTATTAACTATTATTTATTTGGTCACTATATTCACTTATAACAAATATAAATACTTACTTAACTATTAACCCTACAAATGCCTTCAATCCCTATGACCCAACCACTAAACCTATTGATAACTATTACAACTATTTTCATAATCTTTTAGAAGGATACAGTCTCTGTGGCAGGTCCTCAATCATCAGGAACACAGTCTCTGTTGTAGACCTTTTAATGCACTTAGCAGTCTTTCTTCTGGAATATCTCAGACGCAGGTTCGTCAGGGTAAATTGGCTATGGCGGTTTCACCTTAAATAAGGCTTGAGGCTTTCTTCTCTCTGGGAGACCTCAGCTATCTGTAGGCCAACTTATTTCCTTCGTATCAGCAACTGTGCCGCTCTGCCTCAGTCTTTAAAGCTGGCCACAGTTTTGTCAGGCCGCTGTTCAGACAGGTCAAACCCCTCTAGGCAAAAGCTGAGCCACAGGGTTTAGTCCTTGGCCTTTTTCTGTCTTGCTGAGGCTTTCTCTGCTCACCAGCTTCTTTCTGCCTCAGGGAGATCTGGCCATCAGTCTACCAGCACTTCCTCCATCAGAGGATACAAACTACTCGTTGTCCTTTTTAGGGTGAGGACTCGCTAGCATCGGAGCTCGCTAGCATGTGGCTTCTTGGCGACATCCACTTGTCCTTAAATAGATCTCTCCTTGTTCCACCTGCTGCAGCTTAATTTGGGCTCTGCCCACTTAGCAGCTGAAAACAATGCCAGGCCATAAAGTCTTTCCTTGTTTCACCTGGCTTCAACCTTGTTTTTCAGTGCATAGAGACTCCCTTCATTTCACGTGACTTCATCCATAAGCTGATAAGCTAATTGCCCACAGCCAAGTTGATCTTCGTGCCCCGGATTAAGAGACTGTATCAGAAACCTAGATATTTACTAAATCTAATTTATATTAATCTAACTCCCTGCATGGGTGTTCTGGTTAGCTTTGTCAGCTTGACACAACCCAGAGTTATGTGAAAGGAAAGTCTCTAAGGAATTTCCTAGATCAGATTGGCCTGTGGGGGATTGTCTTGATTATTAGTTGATGCAAAAAGAGCTCAGCCTACTGTGGGAGGCAGGGAGGCACCATCCCTAGGCAGGTGGTCCTGGGTTGTATAAGAAAGCTTCCTAAGCATGAGCCTATGAGTGAGCCAGAGAGCTAGCCAGTAAGCAGTGTTTCTCCATGGTTCCTGCCATGAGCTCCTGTCTTGACTTTCCTTAGTGATGGATAGTGTGGCCTAGAAGTATAAGTCAAACAAACCCTCTCCACCCCAAGTTTCTCTTTCGGTGTTTTTATCATAGCAACAGAATGAAACTAGAACATTAGGGATCCAGGGCTGTGTAAGTATAAAGAAGGGGCAGAGCAACATGCATATATTAATTCACTGTTCTTGACTCTGGACGCACTATGCATGACCAGCTGCTTCAAGGTTCTGCCATGTTGACTTTTCTGCAGTGATGGCCTGGACCTGAATTATGAGCCAAGTAATGCTTTCTCCCTTAAGTTGCTTTGTCAGGGTGTTTTTATTACAGCAACAGGAAATAAAAGTAAGATAGACCCTATCTCAAAGGAATACGGCAGAGAGTGGTAGAACAGGACAACAGGTATCCTCCTCAAGGGCATATGGCTGTGTACACATGACCACACATATCATAGACATACACCTTATAAGTACACACACACACACACACACACACATTTAAAAAAACAAAATAAAGTTTTGAAACATTAAAATAAAATCACCGTCAGGCTATGTGTAAAATGAGGCATGAATGAATTCCATGCTAGCCTTGGTCTCTTCCCTAATATATCTTATTGTGTATATCTAAACTTCAAAGTGATTCTGGGTCATAAGATACTCATCGTGTATATGTAATATCCTTACAGGCAAATTTTGTACACTCTAATTTTATTAATTGTATTGAACAAGTTAAGCTATTCACAATCTGTCATACAGTAATCATAATAATAGCAGCTACCACCAGTTGGTGGACACAGTTTGCTGTGTCCCAGAGCTGTGTAAATCCCTCCAGTCCTGCTAAGAAGTATAATCTTGATGATCTAACTCTATGGCACAGACACTGTCACTGCCTGTGTTCTGCTGGCAAAAATCTCAGGTCTCTTAACCTCAGCTTAACTTCCATGTCACATTGAGAAAACAAATTGGAAGCAATCTAGGGTTTTTCTTGACTTTTTTTTCTCCTTCTTCCACTCCCTCCCATGTGGGCCTATTCACACAGCAAACACTGTGGGAGGTGATAAGCCGTCTCTCCCAGAGACTCTGGAAATGGAGAAAAGTAGTAACAGGAGACTTTTGCCTACAAGGTCCCACCCAATCTGGTGGAGGTGACAGTCACATGAACAACAGGGCAACAGCACAGTGTAACACATACTGGAGCTACAGTCTCTATAAAGAGTTCTCATTTTGTTCCCTTTGACACAGAGAGTTGGGAAAGTCTTATTTTAATTTTAGGTGACATTATCAAAATATAGTCAAATAATTTCAATTAAAATAGGAATTATTTCAACCATAGACTTCACTGAATACTTCTCCCTCAGCCCAGGAAAGGTGACTGAAATGGATCTGTCCTATTCACCTGTCACTTGGAGAGTCTGAAATATAATTGTTGCCCCTGGCTGCCCAGCTGACTTCCAGAGAGTTGCTTTCCCTGGCCTCATTTCCTGCCATGTCTGGTTTCTGGCTGCATTGCTGTTGCTCTTCAGACCTGACCAAGGCATAGAAACGAATCCAACGTATTTTAAATTGTGGGCAGGTGAATGCAGTGGCGCTGAATTGTATGCATTTGTGATCTTGCCATTCTTTTGTTCTAATGACTAAACAATCTGTATTTGGTGCTAATTTATCTATAACACCCCCTAGAGCGTGCTAACTTCCCCATCTCATGACAGAGAATGAGCAAGTCTTGGAGTTAGAATCCTCAATATGCAACTAACCCCTAGCTGGAACATGACACCAGTTTTTTGTTTTCACTTTATGGCAAACTATACAAAGTATGCCAATTATTCACAGATATAAAGCTTCCTGTTCACGTGACACATTTAATGCCTAAGTTAGTCTATTTAAAATACAATATTGAAAAAAAATGCTGGTACAGTTGAGGCCTGGGCACAGCAGTGATTGGCACAGGGCCATTCAGGTCAAGTTTTAATAATGATGCTGTCCTGCACGGGGCTTTGGCCTTTCCAGTATTGTACAAACACATCCCTCTTTCCTGCTTTGTGCCCCTCAGTCATTTTATGTTGTTTGTTGCAGCTGTCCCTTAACCTCTCACAAAGTCACCTGCCCGTTGTAAGGGGGTTTCCTGAGCACACTGTGCACACACCTTACTCTCCCCAGGTTCCCAGCGACACACCTGACCTACAGTAGACTCCAGAGAGAAGACAGCTGTTCTGCACTCTCGGCACAGTGGGAGTTCCAGGGTCCTCCACAAGGTTCTAAGCCTAGGCCCCTCTTTCCAAGGCAGCCTTATTCCAGAAAGCCCATCTGTTTTGAGTCTGCTGGGCAGGAGAGGAGGGGCCTGCGCAGGGGCCTGCGTTCCTAGCTGATGTGTATACAAGGGAACCGCCTGGCCAAGAGCATGTTCTCCATAGATGTTTCTGACTCCCTGTTGGAGGGGAGGGGTAAGCTCTGCCTCTGATGGACACAGTACCAGGCTTCCCCTGTGGGCAGACGGAGACTGTCCTTAGAGGAAGGCTTCTTTACTGGTCTCCCTATCAGCAAAGTCCCTTGCTGTCTCCACAGTATAGCTCTGTCTTCAGCCCAGTAGAAAGATACTTCAGTTGATGCTGAAACTGAGGGGTGAAGCACACATTAGCCATGCGAGCCTGTGGCCTGGTACCCACACTTTCCTGAGAGTGCTTTCCTATGTAAGGTGGAGAGATCTAGATGGGGACATAGCAGAGCCAGCACAGTGCCTGTCACACAAACATGGCCTGAGGTCAGATCTCCAGACCGAAGTAAAAAAACCAGGCATGGCAGCACATGCTTCTAACCCCAGACCTGCTGGAGGCAGGCAGGTCTCTGAGTTCAAGGCCAGCTTTGTCTATACAGTATTTCCAGAATAGCCAGGGCTATATAGTGAGAACCTGTGCTAGAAACAGAGAGAAAGAAACCAGTCATGGTAGCACAAGTCTTTAATCCTAGCACTCAGGAGGCAGAGGCAGGCGGATCTCTGTGAGTTCAAGACCAGCCTGTAGTGAAATAGTAAGAGATTTTAGGGTACAGATCAGCCCGGCTCCTGGCAGCATATGGACCTTTTCAAAGCTCAGGAAACAGAAGAGGGGGCTTCTTAATGCAGTCACTCTTTGAAAGACTCTAGCTCGAGCCGGGCGGTGGTGGCGCACGCCTTTAATCCCAGCACTCGGGAGGCAGAGGCAGGCGGATCTCTGTGAGTTCGAGACCAGCCTGGTCTACAAAGCAAGTCCAGGACAGCCAGAGCTACACAGAGAAACCCTGTCTCGAAAAAACCAAAAAAAAAAAAAAAAAGAAAGACTCTAGCTCAAGCTTTCAGCTACTGAACACTGGCCAAGATTTGGGGCCAAAGTGGGCGGAGCCCAGATTGCACTGAGGCCTGTGGACAGTGCCCAGTAAAGGGGCATGGCTGCAAAGCCTCAGAAACCTCGAGAGGTCCCAGGAGCCCACCAAAGACCTCCAGACCACACCCTATTTAAACCAGAGAGCTCCATGCAATAGACCCTGAGCCAAAAAGGAGACATAGTTGTGAGGATGTATGCCAGCTGCTTTCTCTGAAGGCTTGCTGACAGAAAAAACCTCAGAAAAGGGCTCTGGTCATGAGCCAGCCCAAGAAGGTCATGCACAGCAGCAGAAGCAGAATGGCCTAAGGTATTATAGAGAGGCCCCAGGTGCCCGTGGCCTTGAGGACACTGCAGAGATAGGTCCCTGTTGAGGAAACCAGGGGCCCATTATGGGCCTTGAAGTCAAGGCGAGGCCGAGAAGCTAAAGATGGTGTAGCAGTTACCCTGAGGTGATTCAGCTAGTTTTAACAACAGCATGAGGTATCCGTGGACAGACTAGGCCACGCACGGCACAGCATCTCTACTGTGTATGACAGAAGCCGGCCCCAAGTTAAACGGATGAGGCTAATTGGCAATGCTAGGCCCAGAGGAAGCTGAGGAAGCCAAGCTGAAAACAAGACTTCTGAATGCTGTTTGAGGTGTGCCAGAAGAGAGAAGGCTGACAAGGTTGCCCAAAAAAAGAATCCACAGCCTGGTATCCTTTCAAAAGAGTTAAAATAGAATTATTTACATGTTCTTAGGTATTAAGTGTTTATAGGTTATAGGTGATATTAGGTATTAATAAATATAGGTTAATAAAAATTTTTGTTTACACTAGCCTGGTCTACAGAGTGAGTTCCAGGATAGCCAGGGGTACACAGAGAAACCCTGTCTCAAAAAACCAAAAGGGGGTAGGGAGGAAGGAAGGAAGGAAAGAAGGAAGAAAGGAAGGAAATAAGAAAGGAAGAAAGGAAGGCAAGGAGGAAGAAAGGAAGGAAGGAAGGAAGGAGGGAAGGAGGAAATAGGTGCTAGTCTCTGATGATCTTTTCTAGTCCTATCTTGTTTCTGAATATCTGAAGTATGTACAGGGGATGGAAAAATTTTCAGAGACTCTTTCTTCTAAAACATGTATTCCTTAGCTTAAAACCTGCCAAGGGTTAAACGGAAAGGCAATTAAATATAGGCAACACTTAATAGAGGTGTGGGCCCCACTCTCCTGCCATTGGGAGCAAAAGAGCTGAAGAGTGTGTGTTTGTTTTGAGATAGTATCTCCTGATGTAACCCTGCCTGGCCTGGAACTTAGTATGTACATAAGGCTAATTTCAAACTTGCAGCAATTCTCCAGCCACTGCCTCCTGGGTGCTGGGATTACAGGCACGTGCCAAGATGCTCATCTGAAGGTGTGTGTGTGTGTGTGTGTGTGTGTGTGTGTGTGTGTGTGTGTGTG
>CAJQZJ010032904.1:6451934-6473100 GCA_907164525.1 Lophiomys imhausi
CAAAGACAGAATGGGCAAGTCTTATTTCCTGCTCCACAACTAAGTCTGTGAGGCATGCTTGGCCAGAAGGCTGAAGATGATGCTCCAATGTTCTAGAAACTGGGGACTGTCTAGGCAGCCAGTTGTCTGTCATTTCATAGTTTTGGAAGTTGCTTGCTCTACACTTCCTATCTATTCAGATATATTTATCCTTCTCAGGTTTCTGATGTGATTGAAGACTACATAGTTATAACATCACAGTAAATTTTAAATCATCTAGGAATTAAAAGGATGTTTTAAGGTTAAGATGGTTTAGTTAATAATGTAAGTTAGGATGGAAGTCGAATTAGGTATAGATCCTTAAACTCATCAAGAGAGATATATGTCACACCTTTTAGTTTTCATAATTGCTTTTATTGTATTTATTATTGTTACTGTATTGTGTTTATTGTTAAGAAAAGGAGCCTTTTGCTAGACTTAAAGGGGGAGATGTTGAGAGAAGGTCTAATATTGTTTCTGATACATTGAATTCAATGCTGAGATCTGGTTACCGCCCCTTCTGAGGCATTCTCTTGATTGATTAATAAAAGTCGCTTATGGCCAATTAGCTGGGCAGAAAGAGTATAGGAAGGTGGGACTTCCTCAGATCAGCAGGAATTCCGCACACAGACACTCTCTCCCCTTTCCGCCAGGAGACACAGAAGGAGACAGATGGTCTGGAGAAGTCTGGAAGGTACTCACAGGCACATGTTGGTTTGGGGTTAACTTAGAGTAGCTAATTGAGAGTCTGCCCAGCTAAGGGCTAAGCGTTAAAATATTAAAAGGTCTTGGTGTGTTTAATTATTGGGAAAAAGACTGCGGCGGCTTATAGGCCCTCAGTCCAAGCAGTCCCAGGCTGTTGGATTCCCAGACCCCCCTTGAGCCCAGGCGAATCTCCTGCCAAGCCGCCGGTAATTCTACTGGCCTAATATAATAACTTATATCAATTAACAGAGTTTAGGTTATAGGTGGTGTAAGCCACCTTTGGTCCCGGGGCTCTTTCTCCAGGATAAGTTAGGCAACCAGTGAAGGCACTCAGGCCAGGCCGCCTGCTCCTCTGCCAAGCCGCCGACTACTCCGCTGGCCACTCTGCCAGCCTAATATTACAGTTTATACTTACTAATAGCTACATTAATTAATTAATTTGCAGTTTTCAAACTCCCATTCTATTTCCTATTGTTTATTAGGGGTGGGAAGGAAACTGTAGGAGCTTTATGTCTGTCTATCTGTCCTGTCACACTCTTTGTTACTGGGGAGACAGTCCTATTCCAAAGTGAATCCTGTGTGTCCTGGCATCCCTCAGAGCTTGCACAAACTCCCATGCTTCCTATGCCCTGTAGGGAGGGCACCCCATAAAGGAAGGAGGTCCTTTAAAGAGTTTCAGCCTGGGGAGTCTGATCATCCCAGGCTTGCATGGCTAAAGCAGGAGTCAGAAAAAAGCTGCCTCAGTGAGAGTGTTGACATCCTTTCTTTTTTCTTTTTACAGCATCAGGGATGGCACTCAGGGCCACATGTTTACCAGGTAAGTGACTTATCAATGAGTATACATCAGAGTATTGACTTTCTGGGTTTTCACTTTGATGACATTAAAATAAAGATGGGCGTGTAAATTCTAAGGAACCTGCATCTTTAGAATTGGCCCCAGTAACCAAACTCCACTATCAAGTGAATGGGTGCCTCAGACTGGTACTTGAGGTTCCCTGGGCTGAGGAGAAAAGATCCAAGTGTGACTTCATACTGAAGTGATATGTTGTGCCTAGGGGGTAAAAAGAATGCTCCCTTACCGATGCTTCCCCAGAATTTCCATTAGAGTAAGGTTAGCTCATAGTAAAGCATATCTAGAAAGACAGACTCCAAACACACCTGCCTGCCTAAGGCTCCATCTGTCAGTGTGCATAGGGAGATAACTGGAGCAAATCTGGGGGGCATAATATATGCACACACATATGTAAATATATAAATATGTTTATATATACACAAATATTGGAGATAAGTAGCAACATCAAAGTTGTTAGTGTTGTTTAGGTACACTCTTAATTTGGGAGCCATGCTGTAGTTTCTAAAGATGGTCATATTTTTTTAAAACTACTTATTAGTTGGATGGTGGAAGTGCTCACCTTTAATTCCAGCACTTGGGAGGCAGAGCCAGGTGGATCTCTAAGTTCAAGGCCAGCCTGGTCTACAGAGTGAGTTCCAAGATAGCAAAGGCTACACAGAGAAATCCTATCTTGAAAAACCAAAAAACCAAAACCAAAACAAACCCAAAAACTTATTTATATGTATAGGTATTTTGTCTGTTCATATATCTGTATACCTTGTGTTTGATTGGTGCCCTGGGAAGCCAGAAGATGGCATTGGAGCCTCGTGAACTGGAGTTACAGAAGACTGTTAGAGGCCGGCCTGGATGCTGGCAATCTAACTCTGGAAGAGCAGTCAGTGTTCTTAACTGCTGGGCCATCCCTCCAGCTCCAAGGGATGGCAAGCGTTCATATTTTATTTCTAGTATAGCTACAAGGAGGACGTTTGTGCCTGGCTTGTGGATATACATATTCTATATTGGCACCATAATTAAAATAATGTAAGATGTAAGTCTAAATATTAGGGGTCTAAAAGAACTTTGCTATCTCTAGGTGGGTACAAACTCAAATTTGAACAGCCATTTTTATTTAAGAATGTGATCAGAAATTGAGAGTGGAGAGCAATGGCAACATGATTATGATGGTCCCTCAAATGCTTCAACATAGGGGTGGCGGTTATAGCTGAGTGTGAAGAAATGCCTGCTGTGAAAGCAAGAGGACCTACCTGAGTTCAAACCCCCAGACTCTGCACAGAAATCGTGCATGGCCTTTGGTGCCTGTGACCCCAGCACTGCAGGACAGAAAGACAGATCCTAAGGGCTCACTGGCTCCGACCTCACCAAAATGGATGAGCAAGAGGGACTGTCTCAACAAATAAGATGGAGAGAGACAGAGGGAGACATCTGACGTCATCCTCTGGTATCTGCACAAGTGCACCTAGCAGTATATGTGGCATACACCTGTGGAGTCACCATGCGATCCAATAATTGTAAATGAAAATAAAGACTTCAACAGGTATCTGCACACTTTTAAAAAAATAAACATTATTAGGTGTGTGTGTGACATTCACAGTACCCAGTGAATGTCAGAGGACATTGTAGAGGTGGCTCTCCTTCCACTTTCTGGGGATTCCAGGGATTGGGTTTATGAGGTTACCTCACCAAGCTTATGTGTTAAGCAACTTTGACCACTGAGGCGTCTTACCAGTAAGCTCATTTTATAAAGGTTATTTTATTATTATTATTTACTGTCATTTTTATTATTATTTTGGTTTTTTGAGACAGGGTTTCCTGGACCTCGTTCTGTAGGTCAGGCTGCCCTCAAACTCAAAGAGATTCACCTGCCTCTGTCTCCCAAATTCTGGAATTAAAGGCGTGTGCCACACCTGGCTTATCTAGTTTATTTTTCTATTATTTTGTTGTTTTTTCGAGACAGGGTTTTCCTGTGTAGCCCTGGCTGTCCTAGAACTCACTCTGTAGACCAGGCTGGCCTTGAACTCACAGAGATCCGCCTGCCTCTGCCTCCCAAGTGCTGGGACTAAAGGCATGCACCGCCACAGTACATTTAAGTGTAATGTGCCATAGTAAACTCAAGGGGTGGGACTGTAGCTAGCCCATGCTCACAGTAGCCTGAGCACAGCCCAGCCTTCAGCTCTCCAGGATCATTAGGCCACTACAAACCTCCAAGACAAGTGCTTTCAAGCCTCTAGAACCTTCTCTGAGGAACTTCTACAGAGATCTCCAAGAGAGTCCTGAGGAAAATCAGTGAATCTGCTGTTCTTTCTATGAAGCCCTCTCACCCCTGTCCAGGTCGCTCTGCTGGGACAGGAAGCCTAGAGGTTTCAGATGGGCACAGATGCAACAGGGTCCTATGACATTGTAAATACATAACACTTAGGCCCTGCAGCATCAGAGTGTGCACAGTGTGACATCCTAAAATGTCTCATGAACAGCAGGGCTCTCACCAAATACCTTTTGGAAACACTGGATTAACTTTTATCAAGCAGTTGATATGTTTTGTTTTTTGCTTTGTTTTGTTTTTCTCTATCTTCCATTGCCAGTGTGTTCATGTGCCCAGGAGACATGGAAGACTCTTCATGGAAGATTAACCAAATAGATCTGACCGCAGGAACTTCCTCAGGTCATGTTGAGAGGTACATATTCCTTAAACACACTCTGAAATTATGAAAAATGATAAACTAGTAGGGCCATAAACACTAGGCCAGAGCGTGGCAAATGTCCTTGGGTGTCCGTCCTCCCAAGACTCTGCCTTGGTTCTGCCTTTGAGAAATCAAAAAAATACCGCTCATGAACAGAGAAGCTGGGCAGTCCTGTGGCACACCTATGGCTGCGTGCTTTCCCTACGTGCCGGCACGCTTGTTCACCAGAAGACAGCATCAGTAGGAGCTAGACTCTCTGGGTATGTGATGTTTCTAATCTTTAGGCAGAACCAAGATACTCTCCAAATATAGGTGGCTTTCCCTTGTAGACTTTCTGTCTTTTTGACATATTTAAGAGACTGAAGGTTTGCCTGAGGCCCAGGAAAGTCACCCCTGTTTCTGGGCACTGCCCAAACACCTTCCATTCAATCCTATTCTCCTGATGCAGACTTCAAGTCCAGACATCAGGGCATGAAGCCATGCATCTTCTTCAGCCAGAGAGAATCCACAAACACTCCACCTTTACAATGAAGCTTGAAACCAGTCAAGCATTTTATTCTTTTAAAAAAGAAAAGTCTAATGGTATATAGTCTCTACATGCTACAGCTAAGTGTCCACCCCCCTGCCCCCTCACATTAAACACTCATGGGAAACAAAAGCCACCACCAGGATCTCAGTTGGCCTAAGGGGTGTGAGAAGGGCTGAGAACCCAGGGGTCCCCAGCACCATCTATGGGCACACACACATACAGTGGGCCATGCTGACTAGAGCCCATTGTTACGTCAGAAGCAACCTAGTTCCTCAGTGGCCCTGAAACAGGAACCATGTATGACTAAGGTGACCACAGTTTATCACACTCCCTGGTAAGTAAAAGAGGCATTACTAATAGTTACAGGGCACAAAGGCATTGCAGGTATAAGACACCTCCATTGCATTAGAATTGCTTATTGCTGTCGTTAGCCTAGTGTGGCACTTTTGCTCTTAAAAGCATAGTAGTGACAGTGGAGGTCACTGGCAATGGCATGTGTCTAATGTTTTGAAGGATGAAAGCTAAACCCTCATTCTGCCTGGAGTAAGGGGGCTGGCTTCTTTGGGGGAGGAGGATGGAGATGGGGAGGAGGATGGAACACTCACATATGAGGAGCTTGGTACCTCAACTAGATAGCACCGGAGACCAGGCATCACTCCCCAGAGCTGGGTGGTCTGGTCTGTGGGAAGGTTGTTCAGAAGGTGGTCCATGAGCAGCTGAGGAGTGTGAACCATTGTCTTAACTGTGTAGTCCTGCCTGGGGGCATCAGGTCAGGGAGGCTGCTAGAACCTTAGCAAGTCAGAAGCAATTCTTCCAGGCAAAGGCAAAGCCTCAGGCTTTGATACAAATTCATTTCCTATCCATTCAGTCCACACTCCTCTGACTTCAGGGAATCTTTGGTCTGTGGTAGTACACGGCTGTCTATAGTATACAGAAAAACCCAGAAGGAAAGTTTAGACAGCCGGTGAAAGAGCTGAGGTTGCCACAGTGTTCAAAGAAATGGCAAGGCTTCCCAGGGTGCAGACTATGCCAACAATGAAGAGCTGTAGGCGCAACAGAAGGACAGGAGCTAAGCCATCAATGTTCCTGTTTATGTGTGATGCTGGGGCTGGGGGAGAGGGGAGACACACATGTGGGTTAGTGTTCCCCGGCTGCACTGCACCTCCAGTCAGCAGCTTTTAGAGGGTAGGGACAATTTCTTCCTCCCACTCAGGGCAGGCATTTGGTGATAAACACTGTCCTTAAGCCTTGGGGAGATTTGGCACCTGTTCTTTACTGAGGCACATGTGTTTCCCACTTTCCACCCACTACCCAACTCCCCAGTAGGTTCAGAAAGTTTCAAGGTCAAGGACTGTGCCATAGAGATCAATCAACTCTATGGGGCAGTGGGTGGCAGAAGCTGAAAATGACTGTGAATGCTTGGCTATGGCTCTAGCCACTTCCTGGCAGGACATGAAGTAGCTGGAGTGCAGACTTTCCTCTAGCCTCAGCCTGAGGCCATGGTGTAAACACAAATAGCCAAGAGTTACTCTGGCCAGAAAATATAAGCAAAGCCAGAAATGATATAGTCAGTCATGGAGCCAGAGAGCAGGGCCCATCCGCAGGAGCCATCTGGCCTGTGACCAATCTTTGGCCAGGGAACTGTGAAAGAGACTCCTAAATTCAGAGACTGGGTCAACTGCCTGCAAGGACTATACACTTTTTTTTTTTTTGCCAGTGGCCCGCACCTGGACAAGGCAGGATGTGACTTCACTCTCCACACCTTAATTTTCTCATTACATATGGGTGGTCCTTGTCATCTCACAGCATTGATGTGAAGGTTAAAGGGGTGGGGGCAGGTGTGTGTTGGGGATCTGATCTATGATCGGCCCAGAGGTTGCTACCATGGTCTTGGAAATTTTTCAAGGCAGGGGTGGAAGGGAGCCTGGCATATGCTCCACCCCAGAGTGACCACAGTCTTGGATGTTGAAAAGCTGAGTCCCAGGCAAGGGAAGCTAGGTGAGCTGCTGGTTCTGCAGACCCACTCACTTCCATCGCCCAGGGCAGCGATGACCACTATGGCTGATGGAGTTTGCCACAGAAACTTCCAGGCTGTATATGTGACCCAAGAAAGGGACAGCAAACAGAGAATGCAACTTGCACACCAGCACAAGGAGAGGATGAGAGGCAAACCCTCTCTCAGTTGCCCACTTGAAGGCAGGCAAGTCTGTGTTCCTCTGCCTCAACTGACCCCAGGGAGGAGGGAAGGAGGCACATGACTTCTCCAGTGGAACTACTAGGCAAAACTCAGTTCTTCAGTCAGGGGGTGATGCCCCCCCAACTCTCTGGTCTACCCAGCACCTGCGGCATAGTAGGGACTTGCAAAAATACTTGAAAAGGTTACAAAGAGCCAAATGAAAAAGAACAAAACAAAACAACAAAAAACTTTTGCCTCTTCAAAGGCCTATAAAACAGCTTCATGAAAGCTGTTCAAGTGAAGCTTGTCAAAACTCAAAAAAACAAAACAAAAAGCTGTGAGGCTTCCTGCACAGTGGGGAGGGGGTGTGTGTGGTTTTGAAGTGGTGTTAAGATTCTCTCAGCCTCTCCCATCCCTAACTGCCGCTTCTCTCCCCCCCCCCCACCCCCGCCCCCAAGCCCTGGCCACAGACTAAGCTGGAATGACCTTCAGGAGGTGCCTCAGACCTGGCCCAATACTCTGGGGGTGGGGCTGTAGGCTGAGCAGAGGAAGAGAGGAATGGTGCCACCGTGGGTCAGAGGGAAGCAGCCAGAGCTGGAGGGCACAGAGAGGGGGCTGGGAATGCAGAAGAGATCTGCTTGCACAAAATCTTTGGCACTGCAGGTAAGATGCAAGCATCTAGGGAAAGGGGGCTTTATGGTTCTCTAACCACCGTGCAATGAGCAGGGGTGGGGGGATGAGAAGTTTCTGGGGTAGGTGTAGAGCAGGACAGGGCTGCTTCCTCTTCCACAGGGTCTGTGGGATGGGATGTGGTTCTACTGTCTCAGCCTCACCCTTTTTACAGGAAGCCCATTCATAGGGACCAATTGTTCTGGGCTGGGAGTTTAGCTCTGCAATAACTCAGCAGACCTCCTGAGGCCTCAGTTGTCTATTGGTCAAAATAGGGAAGGGCTACCCTGGGCTTCTCCGAGGGAAAGAACACAATAAAAAGCAAATGGCTGTACAAGGAGTCAGAGCTGCCAGGGGCAGGAGTCTGCAAGCCCTTGGTTACTGTTGCTCTGCTTAGTGTGCCAGAGACCTAACTTCTGGTCCTTAGCCACCAGAGCCTCCTTCAAGCCACCGAGGGACACCGGCTCAGCTTCCTCTACTCCCCTTTCACACATGGGATACCAGCCTACAAGCCCTGTGCCAGCTACTGAGGATCCAGGGCATTCCCCGTCCTGGAGAACCAGCTACGACAATAGGGTAGTCACTACTGTTCCTTTGTTCATACCACATGAAAGGCCCCAGGCCATTCCCCAGACACCCTAGGTAACTACTAGGTCTTCCCCCACTGGTTTCTTCTTGCAGGAGGAAGAGCATAGGTGCTGGAATCAGGTAGGCCTGGACTCAAAAAAAATCAAAGCATGTCCTGGGGCCTGAGTTTCCTCATCTAGAAAACGGGTGTGATAGAACAGGGGACGCTGGTTGAAGGCTAGAACATGAAGTCAAAAGGCCAAGGGCAGTTTGGCACCTACCGGGCAAAGAAGCACTCATGGGCTGTGTGCCTTGTGAAGGGCCCCCTTATTTAAACAAACTTGGAGAATCTTGTTCTAGGGACTGGGGGTGGGAGGGGGGGGCAGGAATTGCAATTTAAAAGCCCTGGATGGACCAAGGGGTTCAGCAGTGACGTGAAGCATGCTCCTTTAGGACTGATCACAGTCCAGGACAGACAGGAGGCAGGATGACCGAGTGGATCTCCAGGACCACTTCAGGGCAGCTGCATCTGGTCAGGACTTAGAAGCAGAAAGCCCAGAAGCTGATTCCTTCAGAACAGAGTTCTTCCTGAACCAGGCATTCTGGGAACAGTGAACCAAGCCACTACTGGGCTTCTAGAAACATGGAAAAGTTAGAGTGAGTTGTCACAGGCCATGCAGGCTGTCCCTCTATGCCACAACTGAGCACTGAGGTGTGGTCTGGAAGTTCTCCAGGTGAAAGGTCTCAGTCTGAGAATGTCACTGTTCTGCTTCTGTGACAATACCATTGTCTAGGACGATGGCTGCTACTATACACAAGGATGCTGACATGATTTCTACCAAGTAAAGGCTGTGGCTTTCGAGTCTTCTGGGGATACCAGAACAGGAGAATCAGACCCCAGGGCACAGGACATGTCTGCACCAAGCATTCTTCACCCTGGGAAGGAAGAAGCCACAGGACCCCAATGGCCGCCTTCTTGAAATGATGTGGAGATTGATAAATTAAGATGCGTATTAAATATGTGGGAGAACGTGGGAGAAGCCGCAGTGACAGCAGGGTCTCCGTGCAGGGCAGGGAAGCTAGGGTTTCTTCCGGAGGTAGTTGGAAGGAATCCAGCCTTCCCAGGAAGGAGCCCCGCTGAGGACCTGGCAGAACCACCAGCCACTGCTGTTCTTCTCCCGGACTTCAAACACTGTCCCTTCCTGGAAGCTGCTGGTATCTTCATCTCCTTCAAAGTTGGCCACAGCCACATACAGTGAGTCCTTAGGGCCATCAGCATTGATGGAGGAGGCTGCTTTCTCTTTGTTTTCTCCCACCTTGCCAGCTATGCGTGGCCCCAGCCCACCTTTGCTTCGAATGTCATCTTGGCCCACCGAGGAGTTGGAGAGGAAGGGTTTGGCTTTCGGAGGGACAAGGAGGGCCCGGCCTGCGGCAGGAATGGCTCTGCTTTCTTCACGCTGTGGCCCCCTGACCTCTGGAAGGGGCCTGCAGGACAATGGTGATGAGGAGGTTTTCTTGGGGGGTGGGGGTCTCCGAGGTGGGACCACAGGCCTTTGCTGGGTGGCTTCTTGGACAGGCACAGGCACATTCTTGGGTCCAGGGTCTGATGTCTTAGCTGGCCTGGGAGGGGCTCTACAGGGTGTCTCCTTTGGACTCAGACCATCCTGTCTGCCAGACCTGTCCTGGCCACGGCCAGGTCCCTCCCCAGGAAGGAAGCTTCGACTGAGGGCTATGTCATGGCCCCCAGCAGCATGGTGACTTTCTCCGTCCAATATGGTTTTCTCCTGGGACTTGGCAGGTCTGAGCTTGCTCCTGAGGTTGTAGATGTCTACTTGGTCCTCACCCTGAGCTGACTCTGTCTTGGGGGAAGGAGCTGGTTTGGGCCTAACCTGAGGTCTAGACTTCAAGAACAGATTCTGGGGAGTGGCTTCCACCTTTCCCTCAGGCAGCTCGACTTTGGACCTGGAGATGGGCCGGAGGTTGGGCTTCTTTACTTCCTTGGCCAGCACCTTGTGGCCACATTCTAGCCCCATGTCGTTTCTCAGCAGGAACTTGCTTTTGTCAGGTTTGGGCTCTGGTTTCCTGTTGTCCCAGGCCAGTGGGGCATGCTTGGCTGGAATCATTGGCAAAATCATGCCAGGGGGCTTGGGGGAGGAGCCCCGGAGTGGCTCCATCTTCTGTCTCTCCCTTTCCAGCAGCTCCTCTTCCGACTTTATGATGGACTCTTTACGTGGAGGGAGGCTGGGCTTTTCCTCCTGTGTGGGGTCTGAGATCTCCTCGTAGCCTGCAGATGCAGACAGGTCTGAGGATGCCTTTTTTGGGGCCTCCTTTCCTCCTTTCCAGTCTTTGGCCCAGAGCATTCCGGAGTCCACAGCACCATGTGGTGCTTCAGGCAGGGGTCGGGAGGGCCCTACTGCTTCTGGACCTGTGTTGTTCTCTACTGCAGCTGCATCCCCAAGCCGGAGCTGAGTCATCTCATGGGGCAGGGGAGCCAGGAAGTTGGGCCTTGAAGCACTACTGGTCTTCTTGTATTTGTCAATGAATGTTGCTGGGGCCCATCCCTCCTTATCTTCCATCTGAATGTACCACCAACCACTTAAGCTCTTCTCAATCACCTAGGAGTGGAACAGGAAGAACACTTAGTAGGTCTGATACCACAGCCCGGGGCCCACAATTTATGAAAGAACTTATATGTAACAGGTACCCTGGAAGCTGTACTCTGACCCTGCAAATTCTCCTACAAGGTCTATGCTGGCCCAGTGTGGTGGTTTAAATGAGAATGACCCCCAAATGTTCATTATGTTTGCATACCTGATCCCCAGTGGGTGAAACTGTTTGGGAATGATTAGGAGATATGGCCTTGCTTGGGGTGGACTTTGAGGTTTCAAAAGACTTGTGCCATTTCCAGTGTCTCTCTCTTTGCCTCCTGCTTTCAGATCAAGAAGTGAGCTCTCAGCTGTTCCTGCTGCCATACCTTTGCTCTCCCTTTATGGACTCTAACCCTCTGAAACCATGAGCCCATGAAATGCTTTATTTTATAAGTTGCCTTGGTCATGGTGTTTTGTCACAGCAATAGAACAGTGACTAAAACACCCAGCAATGGACACTCTACCAGGACACCTCATTGAAGGTGGGTTCTTGTCTACATTGAGATGGGGGTATTGCTATACTGCCCAGGTTACCTTCTAATTCCTGGCTCAAGCCACTCTCCTGCCTCAGCCATCTGAATAGCTGGGATATGTACACACTGTCATACCTATCACGTTCTTGTACACTTTTGAATTGTGACAAGGACCCTTTGAAAGGCGTGGCACTGTGGCTCACAGTGCCTTAGAAGGCACCTTTAGGGGAGGGGCACTTATTGACATCCAGTCCCGCTGCACTGAGAGCTTTAATTTCCTTTCCCTTCTGTGACATGGGAAGCTATAGGGCCAACTTAGGAGGACTAGACCACTAACACCAGCTGCTGCAATGACAAAGTACAAGTTAAAAGCCACAGAGAGGGACAATTACCCTTGATCGTGGCTTCTTTGGCTGAATGCCGGAGGAGCTGTCTGGCGTTTATAGCAGGTATGCCATATGAAAAGTAGGAATCTTTAAATACAAGAATCCCCCTCAAGTTGGTAATATGTTATGCTAACATTCGGGGAAACTGAGGGTGGTGGAATAAAGTGAGTTTCATCTCTTATCTCCATCTCTTCCTGGTGGCCATACCCACTGAATCGAGTGGTGGGTAGAATTGCTGATGTTATTTAAGATACGATGTCTTCTGTGTCTTTTGGGTCCAGTATCATCCAAGTGAATTATTGGAGATGAACCGTATACAAATTGTGCATTACGAGCTGAAGTGTGACCCCAAGTCCCTATGTGAAACGTTCACCTTCAGTACTCCAAATGTTCTGTGTCTGAAGAGGGCCTTTAAAGAGATAAATAGGAGCCGGGCAGTGGTGGCGCACACCTTTAATCCCAGCACTTGGGAGGCAGAGGCAGGCGGATCTTTGCGAGTTCGAGGCCAGCCTGGTCTACAAAGTGAGTCCAGGACAGCCAGGGCTACACAGAGAAACCCTGTCTCGAAAAATCAAAAAAAAAAAAAAACCAAAAAAAAAAAAAAGAGATAAATAGGTAGAAATGGGTCATAAGAGAAGGCTCTAGTTTACTAAATTAATGTCTTCAAAGGAAGAAATTTGAAAAAAAAACAGAGTGAGGGATTATGTGTGAGGACAAGAAGGTGACCATCTGCAGGCCACAGAAAGAAGTTGCAGGAGATACCAACCGTGCCGCACCTTGATCTTGGACTTCAGTTCCAGGGCCACGAGAAGGTCAGTCACTGTGTTTAATCTAGCCTGTCTGGGGTATTTGGAATATGGCAGACCTATAAACTAAGACCTGCAATTCCACAGCAGGTTCTGTACACAGGAAGCCTAAGGCTCCTGGCCTTCCTGTGATCCAGGGACTGCTATCCCATTTTACAAATGTAGAACAGAAGAACCTCAGGAGAGTGGAGGATTGGGCAAGAGGTTCTGAGGAGGGTAAAGGGTGGAGGGCAGGCAGCTGGGCTCTGAGTACTGCCAGACCCTGTCTCTCAGAAAGAGCCATGCTTGCTCTGAGAAACTGCTATAGGAGCCATAAGGACTGAGGCCTGGCAGGACAGATAAATGCCAAAGGCTCAGCACTGGGAGACCTAACTTAGGCTGCAGTCCTGGGTTATAGCTCAGAGCTTCACCATTTGAATGATGACAGTGGCAAGATTTCTAGTGCCTGAACAACAAAAGCACACGCCATCTTCGTGAAAGCAGGCAAGTGTGCTTGGTAGGTGTTACATTAGCAGATCAGAGGGAAGGTTCCTGAGAAGAGGATGAGCTGGACTGGCAGGACAGAGTGGGTATAGCAGGACTGACAAACAGGTGTCCTGTCTGTTAGAACACTCAGTGGTGCAGGGTACAGTTAATGGCACTGCTGGACACACAGCCTTCATCAATAATTCAACTCCAACACCAAGACAACTCCAGGGAAGTAAATGGGACAATAGTGAAGAGGTTATCAGTGTGGCTTTGTTAACAATGACACTCAAGGGAAAGGATGGTGGCAGAAACTCTCTCCGTTTGGATTTTTTTTTTTTCTTTTGAGACAAGGTCTCACTATGAAGCCCAGGCTGTTTTGGAACTGTCTATGAAAACCACCCTGGCTGCAGCTCACTGAGACTGGATTGCTTCTGCCTACTAAGTACAGGGATTAAAGATGTGTTTACCCACACCTGCCTCCCATTTGGGTTCCTAATCATGGTTTTGTTTGTAGAGCCACATGCTATGATGAAGAAAACAAATACAAGGTCCTAAGAACAAGACGGGGTGGGGGGGGGGGAGGAAAAAAAGAGCCTGGACTTTAAAACCAGACAGACCACAGCTCAAGTCCCTGCTCTACCACTTACTAGCTGTAGCCTTAGACAAGCATTTTCCCACTCCCTCTGAGTCTCATGTGTAAGGCTGACGTTGACCTCCTCAGGATTAGTTATCAAGTAGGCAAGACACCAAAGAAGTGCCTATTCTACCAGTCTCATCACCACTGCCACCCCACTGCCACCTGAAAGCATGTTTGAAAGAGAAATAGTGCAGTCCGTGGGATGAGACTCACTGCCTCAGCCTGGCTGGCCAGGAGCATCTGGATACATTAGTGAGAGCAGAGGCCGAAGATGACAAAGGAAAAAGGAAACCAGTGTATAGAACTCATCACATGGAAGAACAGTGGTTAAGCCAGCCCTAAGCTTTAGTGACAATCATCCCCTCAAAAATCCACCGGTGGAATCTGTCAACATCATGGGAGGAGTGTAAAGCAGAAGTCTCAAGGTAGGTGGTGGCTATGATTTTGTTGAAGAATGCTTGATGTGCTGGGCATGGTGGTCCATGCCTTTCGTCCAAGATCTTGGGAGGCAGAAGCAGGCATTGGGAGTTCTAGGCCAGCCTGGTCTACATATTGAGTTCCAGGTCAGCCAGGGCTACAGTGAGGAGATCGGGGAGATGAGGGGGACAGGGACGAGTGCTGGATATGAATTTGTCACTAGACCAGCTGGGTCAGAAAAGAAAAAGCTACAACACCTCTGTTAACATCCCCACTGCATGCAGCAGTATCAGACTTCGTGGCTGATGCATTGCTGAAATCCTGAGGATGGGTCTCCGGCAGACTTCTGCATTCTGACCCGGGGTGTTAGTAGACACTGCAGGAAGTACACTGTCAAAGGATCTCTATATCTATATCTCTCTTTTGAATTGAATACAGGGTCTGCGTGTGGACACCAGTCCTACGCTCTGCTACGGAACTGTGCCCCCAGCCCATAAAAGCTGTGCTTAAAACCACATTGTGGTGTTCAGGGGGAAGAAGCCCTTCATAGCCTACAGTGTGCGTTTCTGGTTTCAAAATGGAATGGACAGTTGTCTCCTCTCTATACAGCACATTCAAGAAAAGAAAGCAGCCTAGCGCAGAGGGAAGCAGAGGGAAGGGATGGGACCTCGGGTAACTTTCAGTTTCCCAGAGGGCACAGAGTTCTGCAAGGGGTGGGAGGCATTGAGGTGGCGCTGAGGGAGGTGGGGCAGGAGCAAGCATGTGACTGGAGAGTAACTGGGATGACACCACACAAGCAGCCAGCCTGACTGGCCTCTGTCCTAGCTCCTCTTGTACAGGAGACTGTAGGTAGTAACTGTGAAGGTGCTGGCTGGGGTCACAGAGACGTGACACTGCTCGGTGGCTGGCTCAGAAGTCTCTATAAGCCAATTAACCTCTTGTGTGCATTTCCACGGACTGTGACTCACAGCTGCCTTGTCTTCTGCTTCATTCTATGGGACCTGGGGTGTCACATGTGCTAGGCAACTAGACTACTTCTGAGCCCTAGCCTGACAGCATTGAATAACTGCAATAAATATCAGTAGTGACACAAAGAACTGAAAACTGAGGAAAAAGATAGTCAATGATAACAGCAGGACTGTAAGTTAACCCACCATCCTTAGACAGAGAAGAACATTAAATTAATCAAAGGCTAGGTGAAACAAGAACAGAAAGCCAAGAAAAAGAATCAAGAATACATGGGAATGAACATTATACTTGTTGAATGAAAATAAGGAACATGCTGAAAGCTGAAGAGCAAATTAATGATCTAAGAGTCTGAGCAGGTTGTCCTAAGGATGTACCATTTATCTCTCTGTGGCCAATACGTCATCTTAGATTGCTCATAATATCTACCATCTAGACAGGTAGGTAGGTAAATAGGTAGGCTGAAGTTATATCATATTGTTTTTGGGGAAAATGACAAGTTAGAAAGACTCTACATGTTCCACAGAGATGGAATCTTCAGTGCCCCTCCTCCCTGCCCCTGACAGGGTTTCTCTGTGTACCTCTGGCTGTCCTGGGACTTTCTCTCCAGACCAGGCTGGCCTTGAACTCACAGAAATCTACCTGCCTCTGTCCCTTGGGTGCTGGATCTAAGATGTCTGCTACCACTACCCCGCTAACTTTTTTTTTTTTTTTGAATACTTGTTAAAATCACAGATATGGGGTAACTGGATTACAGGTATCACAGAGATGAACAGATTTAGTAGGGGTGCCAATGGCCAGATCACCTGGTTCTGTCAGAGGCATCTTTGCTAGATTTTTCATCCCTGCCCTTTGCTGCTACTCTGTTACCTACAGGCTTTCCTGAGAGCATGGGAAACAGCTTTCAACCCTATCTTTGTGAAGACAAAAAATACACACGAGAAGAGAAAGGACTTACCTTGGTTACCCAGGCATCGGAGTGCACATGCAGAGAATGGGAGAGAAAGGACAGAAGAGAAATGGGAGGCAGGAGGTGAAAGAAGAAACCACAGGACCAGGAGATGGTTCCATGTAACACTAATGACCCAAGTTTAATCCTTGGATCCATGGTGTCTCAGGTCTGTAATCCCAGCCCCCAGCACTCCTATGATAGATAAAATGGGAGGTGGAGATTGGAGAATTGGCCAGAAGCTCACAGAGAGAGTGCAGTAGCAGAAATAATGAGAGACCTGCCTCAAAACAAGGAGAAAGAACCAACTTGTGGAAAAGTTTTCCTCTGACTTCCCTATGCAGTGTGTGCCATCAGCACGCACATGATAAATACATCTTCTTAAAAAGTAGAAGAGAGGGGCTGGAGAGATGGCTCAGTGGTTAAAAAAGCTGAGGACTCAGGTTCAATTCCCAGCACTCATATGGCAGCTTACAACTGTCTGTATCTCCAGTTCCTGGGGATCTGACACCCTCTTCTGGCTTCCACAGACATTGGACACTTGTGATATACAGACATACATGCAGGCAAAACACCCAAATACATACAAATAAATAAAAATTCAAAAAACAAAAGGCAATACAAGCCAGCCACATAGGGCCATATATTGTATAATTCCACTTCTAGTCAGAAGGTATGGGGGGTAGTTAATGAGAAAAGGGTGGTGCTGGCTGATGGGATAGGGTTCCTGCTAAGGGCTTTGGAACTGGAATGTGGTGATGGTTACATAGCTCCGAATAAAAGAAATCACTGCCTTGTAGACTCAAATGGGCAAATAGTTTGATGCGTGATTATGAAGATATAACCATATCTTAATAAAGCCATTAACCTTTTCTCCCCTGCCCCATAGCAGGAGGTAAGAAAGAGGCAATGCCTAGAATGAAGAATGACAGCAGGCATGCTCACCTCAACCTTCAGGCCGGCCTGGAAGCTGATGCCATCTGGGATGGTGGTCTGGAACTCGGCAATGGTGTAATACTCTTCTTCCACCTGGGGCGGGATGGGCGGCTTTGGCAGGTTGAGGCCTCGAGGCTGGCAGGATTACACACAGGGCTGACTGAGTCAGGGTGGCATGAAGGGACTAGGGGTACACAACATCAAGGGGTGCTAAGAAGCCCAATTAGCTTCTGAGAGGCAAAATGAAGGGGTCTTGACTGTTTCCTCCTACTTGAGGTCTCCCTGGCCCTTCAACTTTACAGTGACAAGGGGCATGAGACATCTGGCAACATCATGAGAACTTGGGAAAACACAGAAGGGTCTGAATGTAAGAAGCAGCAAGGCTGTAGGAAGCCCACAGGTCTTTGGATTAGACCCAGGTGGGCTGGAATGCTGATGAAGGGCCATCCATGCCTTCGCATCAACTCCTGTAAAACCAGCATCCTAACACTACTGGCCTGGTACACTTGCTATGAAGATTATATAGGCTACTGAGTGAAGCATCTGGCACATTCATGGTACTGGACAGGTACCCAAGAAGTGGCAGATATTTAAAAATAAAATCTCCCTTCAAAAGCAACCCCTTTTCTGAATCACTTGTGGTTACTAGTGTTTTACAGTTTGAATATTTGTATACATAGTGAGCCATCCCGGGGACAGGATCCAAGTTCAAACACAAAATACATTTATGCTTCATCTATATTTAGCCCAAGTAGAACATTTTTAGTGAGCCCGTGGCTTGACTGTGATCTATCATGTGAGGTTAGGTACAAAATTTTCTTTCCAATTTTGGTGTCATGTTGGTGTTAAAAGTGTCAAGATTTTTGAAGCATTTTGGATTAAGGATGCTCAACCTATATTGCTTAAAAAGGTACCTATAGGCAGGGCATGGTGGTGAAAACCTACCTTCTCTTCCAGAACTCAGGAGGCAGAGGCAGGTGAATTTCTGTGAGTTTGGGGCCAGCCTGATCTACACAGAGTTCCAGGTGAACCAGGGTTATATAATGAGACTCTGTCTATAAATAAATAAGTGAATAGACATAAATACATAAATGGACTTATAGAGTTAAAAATGGATCAGAATGTCACCACAGACAAACCTGTGCCTTGTCTAAGCGTGGGCCTGCTTCACATAGGTTGATTCATGGAAAAGAAGAACTGCTTGGAAAGTACTGGAATATGTGAGGTCTGGTGGGTGACCCAGACAGGCCCCAGGCCAAGGAGGTGGGGCCCTAGGGCAAGTGTGCACTTACAATGGTCATGTCCCGGCGAGGAGGGGGCCTTTGCCTCATCCTTGGTGATCCTGTGGGGAAAACAAGGCTTTACTTCATTCACGTGAAGAGGTTCCCAGACAGATTCCCAGCTCTGGGAGCTAGGTGGGATCTCATCCCTCCCTCCTCTGTCCAGGAGCCACATATTTGTGTTTCTGTGAGCCTTTGTGAGAACAACCAGGCTATGCTGTCCTTAAGCTTGGCTCAGGACCCTCCATCAACATGGCCTTCCCTGGATCTTTTCTATATAGGATACATATATCAGATAATGGGACTGATCCTCAAGGAATGGGAGATTGTCCAGGCAGGGCAAAAGCAAGGACTCAGAGCTAAACAGTGCTGGGCCCAGACTCATGGGCTCCCAGCATAGGACAAAAATCATTGTTTGAATCTGAGCCACCCATTATTTTCGGTGGAACAGCCTAATGCATACCCCTCCCTGGCAACTGGGGAAACATGAAATACCTACTTCCTCATCTTCTATAATGTTAGAAAATACAAGAGTTGGGCTGGAGAGATGGCTCAGCGGTTAAGAGCACTGGCTGCTCTTCCAGAGGTCATGAGTTCAATTCCCAGCAACCACATGGTGGCTCACAACCATCCATAATGAAATCTGGTGCCCTCTTCTGGCCTGCAGATATACCTGCAGACAGAACACTGTATACATAATAAATAAATCTTTAAAAAAAAAAAAAAAAAAAGAAAGAAAAGAAAATACAAGAGTCTTAGCCAAGACATTTAGCGCCTCTATAAGGACTACCATTACCAGACTTCTTGCAGCTTGGTGTTGCCATGTGACTAAGTCCAGTGGAATACAAGGGAATGTGGAATATTTGAGCTACTTCACTTGTCCCTCCCATTCAGGGAGTGGAGAGGTTCCCAGGGGGTGGCTGGACAGTGATGGGCCACGCTAGCTAATGAGGGTAATACAAAGCAGGTATAGGAGACCAAGATCCTTGACGGCATGGAAGTATCATCTCAGCTGTAGACACAAACTTGCTCTAGTGTGTAGAATGGAAAGGAGTCTCTAGATCAAATGAGCCACTGTTATTAGCTCTGTGTGTGTGTGTGCGCACCCACGTGTGTATGTGTTTTTGTGTGTATATGTGTGCATGTGTGTGTCAGGGGAAGAGACTTTATTTTTTTTATCTGGACATCCTAACAAAGTCACGTTACTTCACACTTTCGTTTGGTCCCCTGCTGTTAGTGGACTATGCTCTTGACCACGAGAGACTAGAATCACAGAACTTGGGGTTCGCCACAGCATACAGTATCCATGGAGCTCTTGGCACCTGGGATGGTGCAGACAGCATGAAGCTCAGGGCGGCCTCCTCATCCCTGTGGGGTGTTAGAGTCCTTTCTCCACAGAGTCTAGCTGCCTTCAGGACCAACACAGGATGTTGGGCACTGTGTTTTTGGGCCACAGTTCCAGGTACAATGCAGACAACTATGAGTAAGCCTATCCTCAGTGTGTGGGGATCATAATAGTGAAATATATTTATGGAAGCTTTGAAAAGCAAAATGGGGCTGGAGTGATGGCTCAGAGGTTAAGAGCACTGGCTGTTCTTCCAAAGGTCCTGAGTTCAATTCCCAGCAACCACATGGTGGCTCACAACCATCTACATTGAGATCTTGTGCCCGGGCATTTATGTAGAGCAAATACTGTATACATAATAAATTAATAAATAAATATTTTAAAAAAAAGCAAAATGGGTGAAGCGCTGTGATGGTAGCAAACCCAACACTTTCCTCCCTCTGGTTCACATGTGAGGCCATGGAGAAGACTGGAGGGATACAGGGCTTGGGTTCCATCCCCAGTCCCACTGTTAGCAGGGGAATAGCCTTGGTCTCATCACCTATTTCTCCAATTTTTATCTGTAAAACAAAAAACAGTCCCTCAAAGGAGGAGCCCGTGAGCTAACTAGGAGGACTCCTGACACACTAGGTGCCTGATAGTCATGACACAGTGGAACATCGTCATGACACAGTGGAACAGTCAAGGGAAGGTACAGTACACTGTTCAGATTTGGTAATCTGCTGGTCCAGTGGTCTTAGCAAGTTATCCAAGGTCCCGAAGATTTTATCTTTATCTTTAGGATATCAACAGATGGCAGGGATGTTGCAAGTAGGAAGGGAGGCGCTCTAAGCTCAGACAGACCTCAGCTGTCCGGAGCAAGGGTGGGTGTCACTCACTCTGCTTAACGTCACCATCTGGCACCAGGCGACTTTCAAACCGGCCGTCCCTCTGGTTGTTGAGCGTCTCCTTCTCTCTGCCTGTAGCATTCTGCTGCCGCGAAATACCATCCAGGTCAAGGGCCCCTGAGTGAGCAGATGAGCTGGGGCCCAGCTTTGTGGGCAAGGGCTCCCCACTGCTCTTCTTCAGGTAGGAAGCAGGGGCCCAGCCTTCTTTGCCCTGGAACCTGGGAGGAAGGGAAGGGGTTCTAGTTAGGTTGGTCTGTGGGGCTTTGGGGTGGAGGGGCCATGCTTCTACACATTTGAATTCTAATTGTCATGGGTCAGAGGCTACACCTCTGATAATGCCTAAGCCTTCAGCTTGGCCTTCTAGGCCCTCCCTACCTGGTCTCCACTAACCTCTTTCAACAACCACCATATACCCCTTCCACTTGTAGTCTCCCAAATACACCACTGCTTGTCACCTCCCTCCCCATGTGCTGCTCTTGGTGGGCCTCTACCTGGCAAGCTCCTCCCTCTCCCTCCTGGTGGCACCTGCTCCTCTTCTGAGGCTTTACTTAATGTCATTGAGTCTTCTTCTGACCCTCAAATGAGGCCCAATCTCCATGATGGCCCTGTGGCTTCTGCACACTTCGTAATCCCAGCACCTGCAAAGTGCACCTGGCTATGGATTGTACCTGTTAAGTGCACCTGGCTATGGATTGTACCTGCTAAGTGCACCTGGCTATGGATTGTACCTGCTAAGTGCACCTGGCTTATGGATTGCATCTGCTAAGTGCACC
>CAJQZJ010032904.1:6479164-6527210 GCA_907164525.1 Lophiomys imhausi
TGTGTGTGTGTGTGTGTGTGTGTGTGTGTGTGTGTGTGTGTGTGTGTGTATGTTTGTATGTATGTATATGTATAAAGGGGTGATGGCCCAGCCTTGGCAAGGCTCACCTAGGGTGGCTCCCACAAGCCCATAAGGAAGTACAGGCTTGCCCTGTAGTTCTAATCCCGTCCTGTTTATGGGCTCTGGATCCTGAGCTAGTGAGCTATCAATCCTAGACCAGAGGCTGCAAAGAAGGAGTAAGGCGGAAGTTCGCTCCTACCTTCCTCAGGCTGGAGGGAAAACTCATCTTGCACACCATCCTGGCCCTCGAGGCAGGTTGCAGGGACCCAGCCTTGCTCTTCAGCAGTGCTGACGAACCACCAACCTGTAAGAAGGGTTCAGGGTGCCGTCAGTGGGCAAAGCGAGCATATAAAACTCCAGCTGTCCTTTGGCACATAGGGGACTGTTCTAGAGGTCCCCTGAGGGCAGCAAATCCTCACATAGGAGTCCTTCATATAAAGGGTATAGGACACATCTAGGACCCACCAGCACCCCTATAGACTTTAACTCATCTTCAGGTGACTTCTGCCAACAGGATGTCCAAAGACTGGACATGTACAGGGTCATGACAGGGACAAGCTCTGGACATGTTCAGCAAGACCACATTTTTTTTTCTTGATTATTTTCTATCCATGGCTAGTTGAATCCAAAGATGCAGAATCCACAGGTGTGGAAGCTGACTGTATGTTCTGCCACTCAACAGTTAATGTTCAGATTAGGGAAAAAATTTTTTTCTAGTTCATTGGGCAACAGCCAATAGTAGCTACTAATTGTTAAAAACAAAACAAAACAAAACAAAACAAAACAAAAAACAAGCTAACAAGAAAAGAAACTTGCTCCTGAGCCTGGGACGAGGTAAGAGAGGTTGCCCTGAGTAAGGAGACTGTAAGACTTTTGCCATTAGCAGGGCAGGCAATGGACTGCTCACTGCACTTGCATTATTTGATATAACCTTCACTTTATTGTCCTCATTGCACAATGAGGAAACGGAGACACAAAGAGGATAGTGGAGGTAACAGTGTACATGAAGCATGTGGCGAAGTTGTGGTCTGTGTTGGATCCCAAAGGCACAGGCCTCAAAAAGTACTCGGTGCGTGTCAAGAGGAATCCGGCCGCAGGTATGACTGCTCGGAGGCTTTGCATCCATACATGTGCCTCTAAGGAGGGCTGCTGTGGGCCCAGTGACCTCCACCTAAAGATGCCCATGTTCTAATCCCTCAATATCTGTGGATTCTATATTTGTATTTACCATGAAATTAAAAAAAACCCTAAAACCAAAAACCACCTCATGTGTACTGAATACATAGACCCCAATGTTACTCTCTAAAACCATCAGCTCTCAATCTTCCCAGAGCTACAACCCTTTAATACATGCTGTGTTGACTCCCTCAACCATAAAATTATGTCTTTGCTACTTCATAACTGTAATTACGCTATTATTATGGGTCGTAATGTAAATACCTGATATGAAGGATACATGATATGCAACCCCAAAGGGGTCACAATCCGCGCTGCTCTAAACAAACAGTAAAATAACTATTCACATTATACCTACATTATATGAAGCATAAGTCACCTAGAGAGGATATAAGGTGTACAGAGGATGTGGACAGGTCAGAAAAAAAATAACACTGCCTGTTAATATAAAGGATTGGAGCATTATCCCCCCAATATCTTCCTGTCACATTCTTCCTAACAACCTGTCCTGATGGCCCAGGGAATGGACCCCCCTTTCTTCATATTCCCTAGTATCTCCTTGCCATACAACATATATAAATCTCTCTTGGGAACTAGAAAACCACAGATGAAAGAACAGCAGAACTCAATCTCTGCAGCCTGTAGAGACCTGGGGGCAAATAGCGAGTCACTTGGAGCCTGGGTCATTCAGCCATTGCCCAGGGATTACAGTGAGATGGTGTGTATTTTTCAGTTTTCACCCACTGGCCACTATTCCCATAGCTCTTGTGACTTAAGAGGCTGGAATACCACTGGAACACTTTAGGCCTCAGAAGATTGGGATGCAGTCCTTCTCTGCCCTTCTCCTGCATGCCCCTTGCATCAGCTTTTTCTACCCAAGGCAGGCATGGAAGCGAGGATTTCCCTCCCCCAAGGGAAGTCATAGAAGCTAAAAATATGCTCTAATCTTTTCCGCTTTGGAGCTCCTGGCTATAAAGGAATTAAATTATCTGACCTACTTCGATAATAGATTATAAAGTCCCATTTTGGAAGTGTTCCTGTCCCATACTCTGGAATACAACACAGAGGCCAAAGAGTCTGGATGAGCAGCCTTGGCTGGCTTCCCACTGTCTATCAGCCTTTGATCTGACCCCTTTTATTTAGTCACAGGTCAACGCAGCTGTCAATTGTGCTTCTGCAATGAAATCTCTGAGAACCCCAGGGGTCTAGAGAGCTTGCTGAGCACAGCAGTTCTTGGAGGGCAGCATCCACAGAGGGAATGGAAGTGCAGTGCCTCTCCCACAACTTGCCTGGGCATCCCTTCACCTATATCCTTTAGTGTCCTTGACAATGACCCCCGAAAGCATATTTCCCTTGGTCATGTGAGCCACTTAATGGAGCCAGAGAGGTGCCGTGTGAACCATGCTTGATAGCTCGCTGTAGGAAGCCCAGGCACAACAGCTGGGTTTGTACCTGCTGGCTAAGGCAATGAGGGATGGACTGAGGGACTGAGCCAATGGGACCCAACACTACCACCAGGTGTGCATTAATGGACCTTCAGCCGATGCCCACCACAGAGGTGAGTGCTGCCTGCTGTGGGGAGAAAGCCTCACATCTTTTACAGGTCAGAGGTGACCCTGAGAGAGTTAGACAGGGGACACTCTAACTTTGGATGTAGTCCTTACTCCCGGCCATCATCATCAAAGCTAATGACGTCTAGATTGTGTAATTATGGAGGTCTGTTGGCTAACACTGGCCTCATGACTGAGAGTGACACCACCTGGAGGACCCCGGAAATGGCGTCTTCCTGAATCCTTGGAAGCAGGGGCTTTTCCTAGATTGCACAGTTAGGGGCTGGTTGGCTAACGCTTGTGTCATGATCTACATGAACAATGGTAACATAACTTGAAGGATGCTGGCAACATTGTCCTTCCACAGTTATGTGGACTTAGCCAGTCACTGGGCTGTCACAGAGCTTGGCCCCTAGCAACATGATGAGCCACTGGGAACCTAGATGGAGAGAGGGGATGCTCACCCCCTGCTTTCTTTGCATGGTGTGATGGCTGCTCTGTAACTAAGGGAGGAACAGGGAAGGAAACCTGCATTTCTGGAGCACATGCTGTGTGCCAAGTTCAGGTTTAGACACTATTTCTACAGTACAGCATTTACTGTTTGCAGTTTTCTGGCCCTTATGGGTGACAAAGCTGATGGGCAAAGACACGAAGTGACCTGGACTGATGTGCAGGGTGGAGTCCAGGCCGCCTGTCTCAATCACGCCACTGACAGGGGATGTGGCCAGTGGTCCTGGGGTGACAGGTGGGTTGAGGAGACAGGTAGACACCCATCTTCTCTGAACAATTTCTTCTAATTTTTTTTTGAGACCCAGTTTAAGGTAGCCAAGGATTGGAGGTCCTCTTGTCTCCACAAGCACTGGAATTATAGGAGTGTGCCCCCTCTTGGATCTGCCACCTTCTTGAGGACTCCCAAGAGAGATCAACAAGAAGGTTTTCAAGGGAGCGCTTGACTCTGTTGATAAGTCCTTGAAAACCAGAAGGACTGTTTATGGAAGTAGGCGTCGGAGCGATGGTAACATCTGACCCAGCAGGGTGCCAAGGCAGTGGCTATGAGCCCTCAGTGGCTCTGGGGAGCCTGGCCAGGCTGTCCTGCTTATTTGTTTTGGAGTTTTCACCTGCTTCTGGTTTGTGGGGCTTGGTGATGGTGCAGGGTGTGAGGAAGGTGGTCCAAGTCCTTACCTGACTCATTCTTCTCAATGATGTCCACTACTTGGCCCACACTGAGGCTGATCTCTGAGCTCTCCTGCTTCTGATAGTCTGCCACCACCACATACTGTTCCAAGACCATGGGGTCCACTGAAGTCAGGTCACTCCCTGGGGACAGCAAATGCCATCAGACACCCCAATAGCTCCGAAAGTCTTTGTTACAGGAGTTGTCTCATGCCCTGACTCCGTACCCTAGTATCCTCTCATTCACTTGCTTACTTAGGCACCAGAGTTTACCAAGAGCACTGGGAGCTCTAAGAGGTTCCAAGTGAGCATGATGTTGTGGCATATGCCCACAAGCTGACTGCCTGGGTGGGGGAGCTTAAGGGGGCAGCTTGAATTAGCTTGAGGTCACGATCCAACCAGTCTTCATCCATCCAACTTTATATTAAATCCCTCACCTATGAACTCATAGGTCTCCCATAATGCTCTGTGTACTTTGTTAGGGATCACTGACAGAAACATAGATAGGTCTCATATAACTCCAGGTAGTAGGGATATAGACACCTGGAAGATATATATTTACACATACATACATACATACATACATACATACATACATACATACATACATATATGAGATCAAATTATATAAGTATCAGTCTGCAAATACCCAGGACAGAGAATGAACAGGAAAGGAAAAGTTGAACTAAATGAGTGGTCAGCAAGACTTTCCAAGCAGAAAGCAGGGACCCATGCAGAAAGGTGTCCTGGAAGCTGGAAAGGACCAGGGCATGTGGAGTCTTCCATGATGGGAAAGGCCTGGGAGCCTTCAGGAATAAAATGAGGTTGGGAGGCATAGTTCTGCCAGGAGATAGGCATGACATTGAGAGAAGTCCCACAGGAAAGCAGTGCTTTGAGGACAAGGACTTGGTGAGTTTGGGTTTTTAAATCTTGAGGAGTCAATTAGGGTTTCTATGAAGGGAATGGCAAAGTTTACAGCTGGACAAATGACCCTTGCTGCCATGTGGAGAGGCAGAGGCTAATGACGGAGAAAGCACTCCAGACTGAGGGTGTGAAATTGTTGGGCAAGAGACAATGGTGGCACTGGAGTTGGGCAGTGGTCCCAGGAAAGAAACGTCTGGGAAGTGCTTCCAGGTGGGCGGTTTCCCTGGCGAATAGCATATGCCTCATGCCCTGGAGTGGTGAAGACCTGCTACCCGCTAAGACAGATGGGTATGCACACAGAAACACACCAGAGAAGACTTAAAAGGATCATCTCACTTAAGAGGTGCCAAAGAGAAGGGGCCAGCATGGCATGTGTAGGGGTGGAGTAAGGCGGGCCTGCTTCTTGGCTCTGTGAGCAGGTTCTGGCCACTAACCCTTCCTGTTGTGGGAGTGGAAGGAAGGCATCCAAACAGGGACCACCCTAACCCCCTGTAACTGAGTGGAGAGAGCATGAAGGGAAGGGAGGGAAGGAATGCAGGATGGATGTGCCGGAGAAGGCTGGATGGAAGGAAGCCTGGAAAAGAACACTCCACGCAGGCTGCAGACCATTGCAAACCTTTCCAGCATCATTGTACTTGAGATGGGCACTGCCTGTTACAGATAAGAAAACAGGCTAAGGGTAGAGAGCGAATTGTCCTTTACTACACAGCTGGCCACAGGCTCCCCATCCAGTTGTGGAAATGAATGACAGACAACAGGGAAGGAGGTATTGTCTGAGGTCTTCTGGCTTGCTTTCCTCAGCAGTTCCTGGGTCCAGCCCAGGACCCAGCCAAGCTGTGTCCTTTCTTTGCACTTCTCCGACATTATTGTCACTATTCCTAGCTTTCTGTCATCCACTATCTCCCACACGTCAACAGTACACCAGAGCCAGACAGCTATGTTGGTTAGAGTCTGAGACAAGGCTACCTTGATTCTACTGGATTGTCACCCTGTCTAGAACCTCCTGCCAGGCTAACCTGGTGTGTTCTGCTCCTCCAGGGTCCTGTGCAAGGAGTCAATGAGTCAATGAGTCTAAGATGCTGGCTCTCTGGGGTTCCTGGCCATTGCAAATACTGCCAGCCTCAATCCACCATGCTGTTCATGATCCTTCAGGTGGACCTCATTTGGGCCGATCATTCTCCCCTAGGCAAGGTTCTGCTTTTGTGGATCCCACCTCATATAAGAAAAGTCCAGTGTCTGCAAAGCCCTGCTTGATCAATCATCCTGTTAGCCAATCAGAACGATTCCCTCACCCCGACCCACCCAACCCCAGAGGGCAGAAGGCTACTTATGTCCTGTTCTCATTATTCTACAGAAACTTGAGGCTGCTGAATTTTGACTGGCTACACTGAACCTTTGGGAAGAGACCTTTCCACTCGGGAATGGGACGAGACTAGAATCAGTGGGTATAAATGGGACTGTATGCAACTGTTTGGTGTCTTATGGAAAGAGGCTTCTCCTGTCTCACCTGTTCATTTCTCCTGGCCTAAATGGGAATGTAACAACAGCTAGTGCTACAGCAGCCACCTTGGTCCAGAAAGTAACCTTGAGAACATGGATCAGGTACGGCAAAGCAGTAAGGCAGGCTCCTGGATACCACCAAACACTGTGCCACTCTTGGCTATCTTTTGTGTTTGAACTAAGAAGAAACAATATTGAATCATTTAAGCTACAGTCCTTTAGAATTTTCTGCCACTAGCAGTCAAGCCTATGTCACATTTATTCATCTTGCACTGCATGTCGGGCCAGGCGCCTCAGTGCTTACTATTTCTTAGCGTTCGAAGCACGCACTGTTCTCTTTGCGTGAGACATTCCTTGCCAGCTGTTGGCATCCCTGTTTCCCTCCTTTCCTCAAGGGGTACCTTGTGCTGACCCCTCTGACAGCCAGCCTTGCATTGCCTCGCCAACTTTTGTTTCTTTCCATCTTGCTTTTTAAGTTTTAAAAAGATGTATCTTTAAAAAAAATCAATTTTAGTTATGTGTAAATGTGTTGGCATGTGCACACATGTGTAGGCTCCCTGGGAAGCCAGAGAATTCCCCAGTGCCGAAGTTCCATGGGCACTGGAAACTGATCTTGGTCCTGCTGCAAGGGCAGAAGTGCTCTTAACTGCTGAGCCATCTCTCTGGCCCCTCCATGTTACTTAAAAACAACAACATCGATTGCATGAATGTCCTTGTCTCCTGTTGTATGTTTTCCCGTTCTGACTTAGATACCCATGCTCTAGCAGGGATCCAGGGACTTGTCTCTGGTGCGTAGGCCTCTAAAATATTTATTTATTTATTTACCTATCTATTTATTTATTTAATATTATATGGATGAGTATTTTGTCTACATGGATGTATGTGCACCAAGTGCCTGCCTGATGCCTGCAGGTTGGAAGAGGGCATTCGATCCCTGCAACTTGAACTACCGACAGTTGTGAGTCATCGTGTGGGTCCTGGGAACACAACCTGGGCCCTCTGCAAGAGCAGCAGGTGCTCTTAACTGCTGACTCATCTCTCCAGCCCTATCTACTTTGAAGTATTTTTTTTAATGTTTATTCATTAATTCAAGTTACATTTCTGTCACCCATACTTTGAAGTGTTTTAAGAGTGTTTGTGGATGAGGATGAAGAAGAGGATGAGGAGGAGGAGGAGGAGGAGAGAGGAATAATATATTATTATTAGTGATAGACCGAATATATCCTGTAATATGTAAATTATCTATACATTATTTACCTCTTTAGAAAAAAGTTTATCAGTCATGGTCTAGACCATGGACGGTACCTAATGGGGCCCAATAAATACTCAAATGGCAGAAAGAATGTTTTAAAACTTGGATTTAAGTGATTTCCTGTCTTAGGGAATATCAAATATCTCCTCTATTATTTTATTTTGTTATGTACCTGCTTGCCTTGACATTCTCTGGGGACCGAGTGAGCACTGCCAGTAGGAACTTAGTAAACACTGAACGACAGAATCAAGAAATCATGAGATAGGAAGCCATGAGCAGAAGGCAGATGGCAGGCCTTTGGATGGATGCACAAGCAGAGCACAGCAGAGCTCAGGGCTGAGCTCCATAGGCAACAGCAGGGAACTGCTTCTCAGTGCTGTTTCCAGGGCAGGTTTTCTGCGTTTTACTCAGAATGCCCCTCCTATCAACCCTGAGGGCAAAAACTCTGCTTTCAGGTGATTAGACAGGAGCCTTAAATGAGGCTTCAGACCATTCAGGTGCCATGTAGAGACCCCCTGCTGGTGAAATGTGGCATTACAACTAAGTCCTATTAGGAATGGTACCAGGGCCGGGTATGGGGGCATATCTGTCTTCAGGCAGGCGGATCTCTGTGAGTTCAAAGCCAGCCTGGTCTACAAAGTGAGTCTAGGACAGTCAAGGATACAGAGAGAAACCATGTTTCGAAAAACCTGGTACTATATATATAGTACCAGGAACATCTCTCTCATAGTTGAGGTAGGTAAGTTTTGGATGTTGCCATGGATGCAATCAAAAGATTCCTAGGCTATATCCACAAGGAATGGAGGTGTTTGTCATTAATGCTAAAAAGTATTCTCAAGCCATGCAGTGTCTATTCTACCAGAGAAACTTTTGAATTAGGCATTCTTTCTTTCTGATGTCTTGAATTTTTTAAATGATGAGTTAATGCCAAAGTGAGATTTTCCTTCAATAAGTTCACTAAATTGCCAGGCTTGCTGGAAGATCTATCTGTAAATAAGCAAAAATCAAGAAGAAAGGCTCTTGCAAGCCATCAGACGACCTGCTCAATTGTGGTGAGGATCCCCCCCCAGGGGGGGGGGATGAGCAGAATACAAATCTTCAGGAGCCATCTGGCTGTGACTGGACAGTGCTAGGGACAGACAAGCCTTCTGGTATAGAAAACGCAGGGGTAAGGTCTGCTTTTAATTTAAATCTCTTTAAAATTCAATAAAGAAGTCTGGCTCTAAAATCAAGGCAGTGTCTACTGGTCGGATAAATAAGGAGCCCATGGAGGGTTCAGAGTCTGAATGAAAAGTGCCTCGTTCCAGCCAGTGGGACTATAAATAAACCCGAGCCCCATCATTGCAGGTGAGTGGTGTCAACCACGGTCACCACAAATTAGAGCCTCGGCTCTCTTTTCCAGACAGGTCCCCTCATCAAACCTGTTCCAACTGGACACTCTTATTTTCACAAACCAGAGCTGTCTTTCCGCTCCTTCTCTTTGGCTCCTTCCAGGGGAGTCTCCGCATTCTCAAAGCCAGGAACTCAGTGACCTGTCTAGGGTGGCAGCTGCCCTCTCTGATCTTTGCTAAGAAAAGAAACGTGTCATTATCCCAACTGAGGGCCATTTGCAGCTTACCAGGATGCTGAGGTGTGGCCAGTGGCCACTAAACCCCAGAGGACAGCTGGATGCAGTCAGGGAGCAAAGGGGGCTGGGGCTGAAGAAAGAGGAATGCGATATGATTTCCGTCTTTGTTTTCCTCCATGGTCAGCTTAGAGGCCTGTCAAGCTGACCCAGGCCCTGCTCCCAAGAGAAGGAGCCCACAGGGCTGAAATATGGACCTGCCCTTGGTGGTATTGGGGACATCTATAGGGTTGAGTAGTAGGAGTGATAATCAAACAGCATCAATTAAATATTACTATGGAAAGGTTTTATGTAAACTGTTAGAGACCCCCTGACAATGTATAAAACACATTATTGTGTGCATGCACCCACACGTGCACGCACGCACGCATGCGCGCAAGCTTAAATGGAAGCTGTGCATGTTAGGCCAATGTTCTACCACTGAGCCACACCCCCAGCCTGGATGCCACACATGAGGAAACTGAAGCAAGGTCATCAGTTTTTACTTCCGGAATCTCCTTCTGTACTCTTTCTTCCCCATGCATGGTGCCCCTCAAACTCCCTGGACTTCAAGGAGATTAGAAGCCAGGGCCCTGGAAGCTCTGAAACCCACACTGGCAGCACTGCCAGGAGCATGGGCATTAGGATGAGCTGGGCTAGTGACCTTCATCTTTAGAAGACACAGGCCTGTGGGGACCATCACCCCAGGCCCACCTCTCTTTTCCATAACCACCTCTGATAGAAGAGCAGCGTGACCCAAAGAACAGAAAGGCTGTTGGAAGCAAGCTTCCTGTGTGAGAGAGGAGTCTAGCAGGAGTGACAGGCATCAAGCCCTGCCCAGGACAGTGGGCTGAAGGAAGCTTAGAGGCCGGCCAGACAGGGCTGAGGCTGTCAAAGGAACAGGCCCAGATCTGCCTCTGAGTCTACCGCCCAGCCCCACTGGATGGTATCTACTCAGTCTGGAATTCCCTTCGCTCTTTGGAAAGCTCACCTTCGGCCCCATGATTCAGGACCCTATCCTCTCACCCCTGTCCCATTCTCTCACCCTCCCAGAGCTGGAGAAGGCTCTGAGCGTCTATATTGCTTTGTACAAAGCAGAATGGAGGCCCAGAGCCCTCTGCAGCATGGTTAGGAGGACACCTGTCTTCCCATGCCACAAAGGCATTCTTGTCTCATTCACTTCATAGTAGTTTTGGCAAGGGATGAAACAGGCTCAAATCCTTTTGGGAGACACGGTTAGGTATTAGCTAATCAGTCAACCACCAACTCACCCATTCGTCCGCCTAATCATCCACATGTACAAACTACTCATCCATTCGTTCACCAGTCTCTCTGTCTGTCTGTCTGTCCACCCACCCACCCAACTACATATCAATTACCATCCACCTGTCCATCTGTCCCTCTGTCTATCCATTCACTGCACAGCTGTGACCCTGGTGTGGAATCCAACACAGGGTACATGGCAGGGATGAAAAGAAGGGACTGGATTATATGCTTACCCGATTTCTTCTTCCCGATATGCTCCCTGTGTAGGAGAGAGGGGTGAGGAAGAGCTAGTCAGTTCTTGTTATGTACTGAGCTGAGACTCCATTAGGATTCTGACAGTCTCCATCCCACACCATCCTCTGGGAACAGATTAGTCCAAGCCAACCCCAGGAACCCAGGCGTCTTCGGGGAAAGGCTCGCCCTTCAATTCTGTCTTTATCTAGTAAGTGTTTTAGATCCAGGGACCAAGGTTTCTACACATTTGATAAGCGTGGTGGTGGTGGTGGTGGCACCGAATTATGGATTTCATATAATTGTGGATTAGGGACACTTAGCCAGGTCCCATTGTCAGTTAAATGGGACCACCCTTACGCACTTACAGTGGTATGAAGCCACAGGCCTTGCAGGAGCCCAGGAAATGAACTCTAGTTTAGTGTTCACTTTGCTGACTCTGGCTCCCTGTGGGTTTGGAAGGACAACAGGAGGGGAGGAGGAAGGGAGGAAGGGAGTTGTCACCTGGGGAAGTCCACAGACCAACTTACTCTTTGGGGGGATTAAGGTCCTCAGGTCTTGTCTCAAAAAACTGTAGCACTTCATCACACTGAGAGATGTAGGGGGGCAGCTGGATCAGTGCCTAGAACAGAGACATTGGTAAGCCCAAGGAAAGAGTTAGTGTCAAGAATGCTGGCACCAGCGGTTCTCAAACTCAGGCTGGCATCAGGATTGCACAGGGGGATTCCTAATGCATAGATCGGGGCCCACCAGAGCTTTTGATTTAACAGGCCTTTGGTAAGGCTTGAGATCAGGCATTTAAACAAGCTTCCTGGTGATGCTGATGCCTTTGACTTGGAGAAAACACACACACACACACACACACACACACACACACACACGCACACGCACACGCACTCTCCTCTCCCAGATCTATGGAGATAATACATTCTGCTGGCATATGTGCAAACATTGTATGTTTGTATTTACACAAACCAGCCCACACCATACATGCTATTTTGGAAAGCAATGCTTTCACTTAACAGTGCGAACGCCATTCATTCCATCTTTATCTACCATCTCCTGCTGTCTGCCATCTCTACCACACCACTGGGGGAACATCTGGAGCGTGTCCAACAAGACTCTGAATTTCCCAACCAGAAGCTATAAATCCCGACAATTTGGATACAGGTTGGATTGAAGTCTCTAAAGTGACGGAGGGTTAGCCTGCCAGCCTGTCACAGGCCAGTTCCTAGCCATCTGGGACAGTAGCTCAGCTGGATCACACTAGAGCCTGGCTGCACCTACCAGCAGGCTGCATGAAGCCAAGGGCAAAGGATGACACTTATTTGTTCTGTCTGCTGATCTACCGAATATTCATTCAAATATTTAACAGGTATCTTCCTTGCCCAGTGCTGTACTGGAAAAGAACAGAACATATCCTGCTCTTTACAGAGGTAGCACCACACTGAATGAACATCACAGATCAAAAAAAACATTTAGTTAAGCCTTCCTCTTCTCCCAGTGCAGGTGCCGGACTAGGAAGATGGAGGTGTGAAAGTCTCTGGGTAGAGCTGGTTCAGGCCCATGTTACTACAGATGCTGAGGCAGGGGTGCAAACGTGTATACGAGGGATGTACATAGCCCGCTGCCTCCACAGAAGCCTCCAGAGCTCAGTGGGACTCTGCACTTCCTAGGTTGTGTTCCCTAGTGCCTCTCTTGCACCTTCGGCCTGGTGTAGCCTGAGTGAAGAGACGTGGCATATGTTTTCTGTCTAACAGCTCTGAGAGATCAAGTCAGTGATCCACTCTTGCATGGAAGTGCCGAATACCAGGCTCAGATGCACGCGTGGAGGTGTTCGGGAGGGTCCAGGGTGGAACCTTACATACAGCTCTGAGGGTATTTTGACTCTACATCATTTCTCCCTCCCTAGTTAAGAGTTTTATGTTGTGGTCAACTGCATATTAACACCAAATTGGCTGTTAATGAACTTCACATGGCCAGCTCAGAGGCACGAACACCTTCCCAACACCTCCATATCCAGAGCTCAGTCCATCATGAAGGATGGAGACTGTCCCTCCTCACAATTCCCACCTCTCCACCTCCACCATTCTACTCTGTGTCCCTTTGAGTTTCTCCTCTAGGGGTGACCAGATAGCATTTGTCCCCTCATGTCCGGCTGGTATCTGGGAGCATGCTCACCTATTCAGGAGCTCACCCTTGTTCCAGCATGTGCCAGGATTTCTTTCTTTGGGATGAATAGCATTCCATTGTGCATATACCCTGAATTCTCTTTACCTATCCATGAACAGGTGGGCTGCTGGTTCTACTTTTTTGGAGGGTGGTGGTGCTGGGGACAGGACCCAGGGTTTGTGAACACTGGGTCAATGTTCTGCCACTGAGTTTCACCTCAGCCTGAATGAGTTTTTAACACAAGCTCTAAGCTGCTTCCACAAACTTGAAGTGGAAAGATACAGTGTGAGGTGGACGATGGTCCTGGAAGCCCTCCATGCTCACTGTCCACTCTCTACCTCTTAGGGAGAGAGATGCTGATATATAGCCATATGTTGATAACTTTTTTGAGATTTTACTTATTTATTTTTTTATTTAATGTATATATGAATGTTTGTCTGCATGTAAGTCTGTGTACCAAGTGTGTGCAGTGCCCATGAAAGCCAGAAGAGGGCATCGGATCCCCTGTGACCAGAGTCACTGAGAGTTGTGAGCTGCCATGTAGGCACTGGGAATCGAACCCAGGTCCTTGGGAAGAGCAGCCAGTGCTCTTAACTGCTGAGCCATGTCACTAGCTCCTTGTTGATCATCTTAGTTTGCCATGAAGCATCTCCTATTCTGCAACTGGCACCAGGACTGACCTTTGCCAGGGAGCAGAGCCACACTCTCCTGCTCCACCTCCCACTTCAATGCTTCTCCTTTCTCTAATTCTGGGCAGCGAGTGGTCATTTTTCTGCACAGGATACCAGCTGCCCAGGGCTTTTTTTCCTCTGAAGTCCTGTAGCTTTTGCAGCTGAACCACATCAGGGAGTTGCTGATGGGATACCAGCTGGGCTGTGCCATACTGTGTTGTGTGGCATAGACACCTCACAACCACCCAGTCTGTGACAGCAGCTGGCTCCTCAGTAGAATTCTTGAGAATAAACTAAAACTTTCGCTAGTGAGGTTTTGCTCTAGAGGGACAAGGCACTGCTATAAATTGAGCCTTGATGCCTCATTTTGCTCTTTTTTTTTTCTACCATGAGTTAAAATGCATAGACTTTGTTTCCTGTCAGTGAGACACTTTGCCCTAGTGGTGCTGCCTTGTAGGCCCCCAGTGTATGAGGGGGCTCTTGGCCCTCATATGACTGCTGAACTGGGGCAGGGGACTGTTATGTAGGGAGATTCCACTCCAGAGGAGTGGGATGGAAGGGGGTAGAGCGTGGAAGGGCAGGACTGGGATGGGTGGAAAGAGGGCACTGTGATGGAGATGTAACCTGAAGTAATAAATAAATATTTTTAAAAATGCTTAAGAAGTCCTTGCTGGTACTACACTCTCTTAACTCCCCAGTTTCTAGAACCCTGAGCCAAAAGAAACCTTTCTCCCTTATTAGATAACCTCAGATATATAATATAATAAATATAATATAATATAATAATAAGGGATATTAGGTAACCTCAGATATTATATATATATATAGATATTATAATATATTATAATTATATTAATATTATAATATCTATATATAATATATAATATAATATCTGAGGTTATCTAATATCCCTCATTATATAACCTCTCAGATATTCTGTTAGGACAACAGAAAATGACCTAGGCCAAGGCTGTATTCAGATGTCCTGGGGCTGGCAGCTCAGTGACATCACTGGGGTTCAGGGATAGAGTACCTGTTTAGCATCCATGAGACTGTGATGTCAGTTCTTAGTACATCGGGTCATAGTAACAGACACACACACTCAGGAGGCAGAGGCAGGCAGATTTCTGTGAGTTAGAGGCCAGCCTGATCTACATAGTGATGGGGTGGTGTTAAGCATTCTAAATGTTAATTGGTCCTGCTTGCTGTCTGTTACTTACATTGTTTCTGATTGGTTAAATAAATGCTGAGGCCTGGAGATTGGGCAAAGATGGAGGTAGGCAGGACTAAGGTGTGTGGGCTTCAGAGACAGAGAACATCTTGGGAGAGAAGCCAGGAGCAGGAAGGAGGAGGAACACTGCCATGGGTAGATTAAAGAAGATCATTGCATGTGGCCTGGAACATCGGCATAGTGTGGAGAATAACAGTCCAAAGGCACGTATGTATATATGGGTAACAGAATTACGAGCTAGCTTAGATGGGGTAGGATTGCACAATTCAGGCCAAGGCTTGGTTAAAATCCATCCGGTGTCTGTGTGTATTCATTTATAATGGCGGGTTAAGGATTAACACCACCGACCAATTAATGATAATATAAACACTGGTTAAATAATTTAATTAGCATTTTTTCTTTTTTTCTACAACATAGTGAGTTCCAGAACAGCCAGAGCTACATAGTGAGACCCTGTCTCAGAAAAAAAAAAAAAAAACCACACACACACACACACACACACACACACACAAAAACAACCAACCAAGCCGGGCAGTGGTGGCGCACGCCTTTAATCCCAGCACTTGGGAGGCAGAGGCAGGCGGATTTTTGTGAGTTCGAGGCCAGCCTGGTCTACAAAGTGAGTCCAGGACAGCCAAGGATACACAGAGAAACTCTGTCTCGAAAAACCAAAAAAAAAAAAAAAAAAAACAACCAACCAACCAACCAAACCAAATCAACTAAACAAGCAAGATTCCTCAGTACCAAAACCAAAACAAAACACAGTTCATTTTAGAAAAGAACACATCAAGGTGCCAGCCATTTCTGTCTTGGATCAATCCCACAGTCCGTAATCATCAACACAGCAGCTGTTAGAAATTATTTTTTTCCCCCTCTACTGGAGAAGTGAGGTGTGTTTTAGAGATAGTTTGAGGCTCTGGCCCCTGTGTGAATAAAAGCTGCTGAGACTGTGTCTCCCATACATCCTTGACAATGGTGCCCTAGCCTGGGCCTCTTCTTGAGGGCTTTATGGCTGGGGTTAGCTGGTCTGCCTCAAGAACATGCTGCATCTGCCTAGGGCAGTGCTCATGCCAAATGCTGCCAAACAGACAGCTGGTATTTCACCAGCCTCATAGCAAGCTGAGTAGTTGTTTCATAAGGCTGTGTGACAATACATGCTCATCTTTGTGACAGGTTCAGGGGTCATGTTTTCACTCTGTTTTTCTACCATAAGTTCTTAGATGTAACATGGTCAAAGAGATACATCTTCTTAGTGGTCAGAGCCTTTCCTGTCTTTAAAAGTTCCTCCATGCCTAGAGACAGGGAGCTTTCATTTTCTAAAACCTTTATAGCCCTGCCTCTTACAGTGATGATTTTAAGTTCCTGGAAGTGACCCCACTGTGCTGTTAGGCTCAGGCCAGCCATCTCTGGCACCCACCTCATCATATGGAGACCTTTTATCCAGGAACCCATTCTTTTTTTTTTTTTTTTGGTTTTTTGAGACAGGGTTTCTCTGTGTATCCTTGGCTGTCCTGGACTCACTTTGTAGACCAGGCTGGCCTCGAACTCACAAAGATCCACCTGCTTCTGCCTCCCAAGTGCTGGGATTAAAGGCGTGCGCCACCACCGCCCGGCTAGGAACCCATTCTTTTGCAATGATTTGTCAGTGCCAACCTGTCAAACATGCAGGGGTCTCTTTCTGGGCTCTCAATATGTTTCCAATAGCTTTTCTATCTGGTACCAACTATGTGCATGATGGAAACTTCACACTAGGTCTGGCAGAGCACTTTCTTGCGTTTTACTATACATTTGACAGTCAGGGTTGGGTACCAGCAGTCCTTGCCTATTTCTACCCATTGGAGATTACCACTTTCTACTGAAATTAAGCTCAGTGTGGTGGCTCCAATTATCTTAAGTCAATTCACAATGTCCCCAACAGCTGTCTAAATGTTAGGAACAGCTTATGCATCTAGAACTGCAGATCTTATGACAAAATAAAATAGTTTCATCTCCTCCAAGGAAGAGAGATCCTATGATACTGACCCAGGGAATCTGGGAAATCAAAATATCAAAATATTGGCTTTATTCTTCTGATTCTTGTAGAGCTGGTATAACCTAAGCAGTTTCTTCCTTTCGGTTAATTCATGATCTCTGATTCATCCCACATAGCAGGCAGCTGCAGGCAGCTGGGGTCTCTTACAGTTCCAAGTTCTAAGATCTCCTTTTCAGAATAAAATGTCCAGAAGTTGGGGGAGTCCTGGACATGCATGCAGCTGGACCTGGAGAGAACGGACTGTGCTAGGGAGAAAACAGAGCAGGATGATGTGGGCAGAGGCACGCCAGATTTGGGGAAATGTACAGGCAGGAATTGTCCAGCAGGGCAAGGTGACCCTAAGGACCTAAAATTCTTGCCAACAGAGCCTGGACAGAAATGCTACTCCAGAAATGGCAATTTCAGTCTTTATGGTTTTAAAAAAGGAACATGGGAGACGAAGAACTTTCCTCTGGGGGGTTGGAAGGTAGCAGTAAAGTGTTTGTCCCTGGCCTCCGCCTCCCCACTTCTGAAGATGACAGTTAGGAGGGAGAGGTCTGTCTGCCAATGTTAATCTATCTTCTGTTGCTACACCAAAGTAACTGAGGCTGGGTCCTTTATGAGATGAAGGTTTATTTGGCTCACAATTGTGAGGCTGTCCAGAACCCCTGGCTGTGCCATAACATGGTTTAAAAAAAAAAAACAAAAACAAAAAAAAAACAGGAGGGTCCAAGAGCATTATATAGTCTTGATTTTCAAAACAGCAAGTTCTCAAGAAAACTAATTCGCTTGAGACTAGCATTAAGCTCAGTTCTTTCAGGTTCTGCAGCCTGAGCATTGCCGAATTGAAGGTCAAATATCCGATATAGAAATCTTTTGAGGGATTCAAGCCAGGCGTGGTGGCGCACGCCTTTAATTCCAGCCCCCAGGAGGCAGAGGCAGGTGGATCTCTGTGAGTTCAAGGCCAGCCTGGTCTGCAGAGTGAGTTCCAGGACAGCCAGGTCTACACAGAGAAACCCTGTCTCGAAAAACCAAAAAAAAAAAAAAAATCTTTTAAGGGACACTATCAATACATATTCAGACTGTGACACAATCTAGGCCTGATTACTTCAATCTCTTGCAAACCTCTCCAATACTAATGAGTAGCTGTGGGGTTTCATTTCCTCATTCACACAATGGGAATATGGAAATCTATCCTGAATAGTTGATGGAGGGAGGTCTCATCTGACCATGAGTAGACAACTCCACCAGGAGTGATTTTCAGCCCTTCCTACATGCCTCCTGACCAAAAGGGGCCATCCGTCCCAACACTGCCCCCTTTTGTATAAAAATTTTCAGATTTATTACAGTATAATTTACATGCCATAAACTTACTGCAAGTGCCCAGTTCAGTATTTAGTAAATTATAGAGTTCTATCCTCATCCCCACAATTGAGTTTTAGGATTTTTCCATCTTCCCAAACATCAAATTTGCAGTCCATCTTCCCGCCCACAGTCCCAGAGCCCAGGAACCTAGTCATCTGCTTTCTGGGCTCATGAACTCGCCCTGCCTGCACATTTCATCCGGTCATCTTTGGCGTCTGGCTTTTTTCATTTAGCATCATGTTTCATGCGATTCATCCAGGTTGTAGACTTTACCCAAATTTAGCTGCCTGATATCATCACGATGCAGCCTGCCCCTTACATTTAGCTGCTATGACTTTCTTTCTGTTGCTAGGATCGTCTGCATCCAAGACTCTGTGTGGTTGTAAGCTTTCTCTTATGTGTAGACCCAGGGCTGACTGTGTGATAAGCTTCATGGGGTGTGTTGGAACAGGTTCTCGCTATGTACCCAGGCTGGCCTGCAATTTTGTGACCTTTCTGTCTCAGCTTCGCAGAAACTGCCCATCACGTCTCAGATCCTCAGTAACATCTGGCACAACTGTCCCATGGTTAATGGCAATCCATAGTCCCTGTTTGTTTGAACCCAATGGCTCTCAATGCTAAACAGCTCTTCATGTGTTTATTTGATTCATTCATTCACTTTTATTTTAATTAATTAATTAAATTAATTGGTTTTTAAAATTAATTAAATTAACTAATTAATTAATTGATTGATTGATTGAGAAAGCTCTCACTGTGTAGTCCTGGCTGGCCTTCAGCTCATTTGTAGACCAAGCTGGCCTTGAACTCACAGAGCTCCTCTTACCTCTGCCTCCTGAGCTGTGGGACTAAAGATGTATGCCAGCACCAGGTGTTTATTGTAATCCCTGTCTTCTTTTGGGTGAGGGTGCTACTGGAGTTCTTCCCCTGTCTTAAAGTGTCTTAAAGTCTTTTTATTCTGGAGTTGTATGGGTGCTTCTTCTTCTTCTTCTTCCTCTTCTTTTCTGAGACTGGAACTCACTCTGTAGATCAGGCTGGCCTTGAACTCACAGAGATCCACCTGCCTCTGCCTCCCGAGTGCTGGGATTAAAAGTGTGGGCCACCACGCTTGATACAAATTCTTTATGTATTCTCAGTAACTCCCTTACAAATGTTATTTACAAATGTTTCATCCAATTGTGCTGTACTTTCACATTTTCCTAGTGGTGGGATTTTTTTTCCTTTCCTTTCTTTCTGTTTTTTTTTTTTTTTTTTTTGGCCGAGAAGTTTGTAAGCAGGTTTGATGAAGGCTAACTGAACCAATGTTTTTTAAGGATTGTTACTTTGGGTGTCACATTAAAACAACAAAACAAAACCTTGTTGCTTAACCCAGGGTCATGAAGATTTTCTCCACATTTTCTTCTGGAAGTTTTACTATTTTGGCTCTTTTATTTAGGGCTGTGGCCCATTCTGTGTACCTGTGCACATATGTGTTCATATGTATGTGCACGGGTGTGCATGTGTGTGGACGTGAGAGGTCTACATTGGTGTCTTCCTCTATTGCTATTCATCTTATTTTTTTGAGATCATGTCTTTCTGAACCTAGGCTGCATCAACTCAGCTAAACTAGATGGTCAGTGAGCCCCTGAGATTCTCTTCTCCCCAGCAAAGGGATTACAGATGTGTGCTGTCACATCTGGCCTTTTACGTGGGTGCTAGGAATCCAAACTCAGGTTTTCATGCTACAGAAGCAAACATTTCCCCACTGAGCCATCTCTCCAGCCCCCTGTGACCCCCTTCGAGTTGATTTTTGTACCAAGTGTAAGATAAGGGCTCAGGGTCACTGTGATTTTGCACATGTACAGAAGCTATGGGTGAAAGGGGGGGCACCGCTCAGCTCCAACCCCTCATGGCATGCATATTAAAAGGTCTTTACAGAAGTAATTGAAAGTTAAACTAAATCATCAGGGGTGGGGCCTAAACCACATAAATGGCGTCCATTCGGATTAGGGTACAGATGCATAAAGAGAACATGTCCTGTACTGTGTCAGACAGCTACCTGAAGGCTAAGGACAAGGCCCGAAAGACTCTGCTGCTTGCATTTTAGCTTTCAGAAGTGACAGGAAACCAACTCCTGCTGTTGAAATCACCAAGTCCGTGATGATTTGCAGCCCCAAATGAACTAGGCAGTAGCTAGTTGTCCTACCTGTTTATTAAAAAAAACAAAAAACAAAAAACTTTCCTCACTGAGCTGTATCGGTACCTCACTGATCAGTTATCAGTTAGTTAGCTGGGCATTTTGGAGCATTTACTCCTGGCTCACAACATCATTCACTGATCTGTGCATGGATCCCAGGATAGTACTGCAGAGCCTGGGGTACTGTAGGGAGTAGGGAAGCCTTGTAGGGAGTCTAGGAAATGGCAAGTGTGACTTATCTTTCAAGGTCCTTTGAATTTACACACAGACATACACACACACACACACAGAGAGAGAGAGAAACACAGAGACACTGACACACAGAGAAACACACAGAAAACCTGATACGGACACACACACATATATACACAGACACACAGAGACAAACCACACACACATACTCGTGTATACACGCATACTGACACATACAGACACACACAGAGAGACACACAGACACAGATGCAAAAACACACACAGAGATACACACATGCACATATACACACACTCATGCACACAGACACACATGAAAACATACACATAGACACACACACAGAGACACAGACACACACACACAGACACACACACACACACACACACACACACACACACACGGTTGATCTTGTCAGGACCACTAAGAAGCCCACTAGATTTCTAAAGGATTAGATCTAGACAGAAATAAATTTCTTCTTTTTTGTAAGACATGCTGCTCTAACTCTTGAGTTCAGAATGCCTTTCCATTCATTTAGAGGTTTTGTTGATGTTGTTGTCCTTTTTTGACACAGGGTCTCACTAGGTATGTAACCCTGGCTACCTAGAATTCAGTGTAGATCAAGCTCACCTTGAACTCACACAGAGTTCTGCTTCCGCCCCAGAGTGCTGAATAACAATCCCCACCACATTCAGCCTTATTCAGAGATCTCTGGATTTTTCTTGGCAACGCTTTGTGGTTCAGTGTATAAATCCTGCACTTTTGGTTAAGTATATATATATATATATATATATATATTTTTTTTTTTTTTGGTTTTTCGAGACAGGGTTTCTCTGTGTAGCCCTGGCTGTCCTGGACTCGCTTTGTAGACCAGGCTGGCCTCGAACTCACAGAGATCCGCCTGCCTCTGCCTCCCGAGTGCTGGGATTAAAGGCGTGCGCCACTACGCCCGGCGGTTAAGTATATTTTTAAGGGTTTTACATTGTTTTTTTTTTTGGGGGGGAGCTGGTGTGAATAGAACTCCTCTCTCCTTCTTCTCCCCTTTCTCTGCCTCTCTCTGTGGTATATGCTATGTGCACGTGTGTGGATACAGATAAAAGCCGGCAGTTGGTGCCGAGTGTCGTTCTATCTGTTTTTGAGACAGGGTCTCTCACAGAACCCAGATCTTGCTGGCTAGCTGGAATGTCTGGGCACTGAGCCCCCAAGACCTGCCCATCTCTACTCCTAAACTCTAGGATTACAAGCACTTAATGCCACCCTCAGCATTTTACATAGGTACTTGGCCAAACTCAGGTCTTCATGTTTGTGGGCCCAGCACTTTACTGACCAAGCCATCTCCCCAGCCCGAGTGGAAGCGTGTTCTTAATTTCACTTCTGGATACAGAAACAAGTGGTGAGTGCACAGGGCACCTGCATCCTGAGATCTTACTATGCTCACTTAACAGAGAAACTAAAGGAAATGAAAACATACTTCCTTCCCAACCAATCCAATCCAACAGCACCAAAAGGCAGGCAGGCCTCCCTGTGTTGGAACATTCAAGGAGCGAGAGGCCAGCTGTTCCATCAGGAATAGGGGTTGAATGCTGACTGGAACATTCATGCCCAGTGCAGCACCACGGGGCCTCTGTAAGTAGTTTCGGGTTGATTCCACAGTAGCACGGGGAATTTGTATGTTTTGTTCTGTTTTGTCTCCCACCCTCCCATGAACATTTGGCACTCAGAAAGGAAAACAAAACAGAACACCCACGAGGGAAGATGGCATCTCAGCTTACCTTACAGTACTCATCAATTGGTATCAGGCGTTTGACGGCCACATCCCGGATGTGGCTGCGGCGGAAGAGGATTTTGCCTGCAGGAGATGAGATCACATTCAGCATGGCAGGGACTAGTGACCTGCCCTCTGCCACCTGGAGTGGCTGTGGGGGAGGGAGGGCTCAGTGGTACAAAACTTCCTGGCTGCCCTCAGATTTTCCAGGCTGCCCTGGGAGATAGCTTGGGTAGCTGAGCCCAAGCTGAGTTCCTCAAAGCCCTGCTGCTCCAGTGTGGTGGCTGGGGAGAATGAGCTGAATGGATAAGAGTATTTTAAGTCTTATGAGGATTGCGCTCAGAGACCTGTTGATGCTAAGCACATGCTCTGTGACGGAATTACACTCCAGCCACCCCAGGAGTAGGGTAAATAGGGTAGTCAGCACAGTCACTCACTGTGCATATTTATGGGATGCACTTTGAAACTATGTGTGCAATTAATGCGAGGTGATCAGGATGACTGGCACGGCCCTGACTTCCAGCATTTCTCAATCCTGTTGGAAATATGCACAGCCCCCCCCCCCCCTTTCCAGCCATTCTGAAAAACCCAATTAGTACCTAGCCGGTGCAGCTGCAGACTGTGTCAGCAGTGGTCCCTTCTCACACTGCCAGTCATCCATCCTCTCCCAATGCTCTCCACTCTTGTCCCATGCTCTGGTAACCACTAATTCGCTTGTTCCTTCCACGAGATCTCCTTTCTAGCTTCTGCATCTGTGTGAAATCACACGGGAGAGCCCCTGCAGGAAGGGCTCCTCCAGGCCAAGCCTGTGCAGCCCAAGACCCTTAGGCTCAGGAGCAGCTCAGAGCAGAAACTCAGCCTCCCTCCCTTCCTCATTCATGTCTCATTCATGTCTCTGCTCCTCTCTAAGGGTCTGCTAAATCTCTGTGCTTTTTGTCTAATGATTCTGTGTCTTTCGGAAAAGAAAAGTCTAGAATGCAATGCACCAAAGGGTTTGAAGAGCTTTGTCATCTGAATGACAGAAGAAAGGTAATTTTTTTCTTCTCTAAGCTTTCTCATATTTATTGCTTTTAGAATCATAAAAACTTCCTCCCACAGAAGAGGGGGACAGTGTTGACAGCCTGTTCTCCTGAATGAGCCATCCTCATGGGAACCCAGGGACCAGCAGGCTCTGTTGTTTGCCCTAACATGGAGGAACCCTGCTGGGATTCTGGGTGTGGCATCCTTCCCAGGGCAGAACTGTCCTGAACCCTGCAAGGTGCTGGACACCTCCAATTCAACTCCAGATCGAGCTGGTAGCCTTCCCAGCCACAGCCACTGTGACAATCAAATAGCTCCACTTCTCATTTTTGCTGGCCTCTGCAGATAGGGCTGTTGACAATCTAGACTCCACTGAAGTGTCACAGCCTATGGGCATTCATGACTAGGAAGGAACGTGAGCCTACAGAGCAGTCCTGGACAGCAAATCTGTTCTGCTGTTCATCTGTTTCTCCAAGTGGGAGAGGCCCTCTCCCACCCCCAAAACTAATGTGCTCCCATTTGGTGGCAGTACCCTTCTGTATATCAGGAGAGGAGACAGTACACAGGCTTCTTACTATAAAGGTAGTAGATGGGCTCAAAGTATTCACAACTAACATGATGGTACTGCCAACCTATACCACAAGGAACAGACTTCTCTCAAAGCCAGCACACAATTAAAGAGTCTGTTTTGGTTCATTTTTATTTATTTATTTATTTTTGGTCAACTTGATACAAGCTAGAATCATCTAAGAGGGAATCTCAAGTAAGAAAATGTCTCCAAGCCGGGCAGTGGTGGCGCACGCCTTTAATCCCAGCACTTGGGAGGCAGAGGCAGGCGGATCTTTGCGAGTTCGAGGCCAGCCTGGTCTACAAATTGAGTCCAGGACAGCCAGGGCTACACAGAGAAACCCTGTCTCGAAAAACCAAAAAAAAAAAAAAAAAAGAAAATGTCTCCATAAGATTGGCCTGTAGGCAAACCTATAGAGTATTGTTTTGGTTAATGATTAATTTGGGAGGGTCCAGGCAACTGTGAGTGGTGTCACCCCCTGACAGGTGGCTGAATGAGTCAGGAGCAAGCCAATGAGCAGCATTCCCCTGTGTATCTGCTTCAGTTCCTGCCTCCACTTGCCTGAATGACAGACATAAAGCCGTATGTCATAGACATTTAAGCCAAACAAACCTCCTTTCCCCCCCAACTTGTGTTTTGTTGAGGTGTTTTATCGAAGCTACAGAAAGTAAAGGAAGCCAGAGACCAATGCTGAGGTTTCACCAAGGAAGGAGCTGGGAGGGTGAAAACTCCTCACTGGGGTTGGAGGGACACTGGGGACACTTTGGGGCAGAAGAAAAGCTCAGTAAGCAGTTACAGCCAATCCCTCCTACACTGTGTGCCTGAAGAGCCAGATCACCCCTGGCGTCTCTGACCAGGGAGAACAGGGCTTTGTCCTTGAGGTACCCTCGTTAACATGCCCAGAGCTTGGCCCTTGGTAGACAGGAGTAAATACTGCGTGCCCCCAAAGTAGCCTGAGGATGCCTGTGGCACTCCAGTTAAGAACATGCTAATCCTTTCTCCCATCCTCAGCTCCCTGGGGCCAGAGAACCACATCAGAGCCAGGTTATGATGAGGCCAGACTCCAGGCAGTCAGGTTCCTCCAGGCCAGCGGTTCCTCCTTGTTGGTGGTGCCTCTCTGATGAAGTGTGGGGACAGCCAGCACGGGAAAGGGTCTGGGTCTGATGGGAGGGCAAGGAAGGATGGGGCTACTTCCATACCGGAGTAGAAAGGGTGTTCAGAAGACAGAACGCGCTGGTGGGAATGGGCGGCTTTTGTTTTCCACAGTGGAAGAAGGCCAAACTGTAATTCTTAGTTTTCAAGTCGCATCCTCTGCCAAGTTGGCCTCCCCAGCCCTTGCTGGGATGGAAAGTCCACACAGGCTGGTCCCCTCCCCCACCTCTGTGCTAACATGAAACCAGCCTTTGTCTTGCTGACAAGGCAGTCTGGGTAGAGAACTGACCTGAGAAGAGACCCACTTCCTGCCCATGGTGCTGACCTGAGGAACAGCTGAGAGGTATAGGCCAGAGGTCCTGGGGCCCTTGGGGCTCCTAAGCTAGAAGTGGGCACAAGGACAAAGGGGCTAGGCCCTGAGAGCAGCATTTTCATGAATTCTTGCTGGAAAAGAATTACGTAACCAGCCGGGCGGTGGTGGCGCACGCCTTTAATCCCAGCACTTGGGAGGCAGAGGCAGGCGGATCTTTGCGAGTTCGAGGCCAGCCTGGTCTACAAAGTGAGTCCAGGACAGCCAGGGCTACACAGAGACCCCCTGGCTAAAAACCCCAAAAAAAAAAAAAAAAAAAAAAGAATTACGTAACCACAAAGGCTTTTAAGAGCTGGGGAGAGGGTCGGGCTCAAGTTCTTTGCCTCGGCAAGGTTCCCAGAGCTGACTTTCGCTGTTCATCCAGAAGAAAGCTATGGCTTACTGCTCCCTCTCTCTTTCTTGAAGAAAGTCTGGCTTTCTGAGCCTGGGTTAAACTTGAACGTTCTTGGTCATTCCAGGATGACTACAAAATACAAAACCAAGAACCCCCAAAGGAAGCCCTCTTCCCCCAACTCTCCTCTCCTACTGCCTTTGCTGAGCCTATTCTGTGCCAGGAATTTAACTTTGGGAAGCAGAGTCACTGTCTTATTTAACAGATGTGGAAATAGAGGTACAGGGAAGAGGGGAGGTTGGGGGTGGAGATTAAAGTCACGGGGCTGAAAATGTTTGCCTCCAAAGCATGTGCTTTGGAGCCCCGAGTTTTGGCGATTACAGCTGGCACATGGAGTTCTCTCCACGGGGGAAAAATTCCAGTGGGGTTGATGCTTTCCCACTGGAAGGACTAAAAACGTTACACTTTTTTGTTTGTTTGTTTGTTTGTTTTGGCAAAGGATTCTCTCAGCAGAGGGGGCCTAGCAAACACAGCTAATCCAAGGCTCAACCCAGCCAGGCTGATAGTGCCTTCATGCTACCCAATGACTGTGCTATAAGAGAATGGGCACCAGTGTGACAGAGACCCTGGAAAGGAGGAAGATAATGAGCTCTCCAAACCATGGATATCTAGGGTGACAGTCAGTGTGCCCATCATATGTGTGGAACAACAGCAAGTGAGCAGTGGCCCTTGGCGACCTGTCAGTCATTTACACAATCCTCATGCTCACCAAAAACATGCCCTTGAACCATTTACCATGGTTGGCGGGTGGGGGGGGGAGTGCGTCCCAGGTGACAAAGTTGGGAGTGACTCCAGGCATGAAGCTTGGAGCCAGCCACCCCTTCATTTGCATCCCAGGCCTGCCATCTGCACATGTGTTTGCAGTTCCTCCTTTGTGACAGAGCTACGGTGCTGACTACCTGTAGGGCTGGGAATGACCAGGGGTGTAATGTAAATAAGTCAGTCTGGTGGCGCTGGCATCCGATGAGATGACAGCTGTTAAGTAGCAGTTGTTGGAGCTTGGAGTAGGTTCTGTTCTGAGTAATCCCTCTTTTTCACCTAAAGACTTGACATTATTCTTTGGTAGGGTCGTGGGACGCGCGTGTCTACTTGATGGCTGTCAACCGGAGCCCTCCGGCATCTGGAAGCTGTGTGTGTGTGTGTGTGTGTGTGTGTGTGTGTGTGTGTGTGTGTGTGTGTGTGTGTGTGCGTGCACTCAAGTACTAGCCAAGACTGCATTATGCCCTTTGCAGCAGCTAGGTTAACACCTGGCTCTCAGGGTGGTTGGAACCATGACCCTAACATGTCCTGCCCTAACCTGCAGAGCCAGTGGATATGATAGGACAGCCGACGCCTTACATTATCCTGGATCAGCTTGGAAACAACATGAACCCTTCCAAGCAGACAGCATCCTCTGAGAGGGAGGTTAGAAGAATCTGAAATGTCAGAAAGTTTTGATCCCCCATCACCAGCTCCCTATGATGAGGAATGCCGGCAGCTTCCAGATGATGGAGGGCCCTGGTTGACAGCCATCAAGTAGACTGCAGGAATGGATTCCACCACAATGAGAGTGAGACTGGAGAGGAGCTCTTCTGTGGAAACTCCAGATAGGGGCTTAGTCTGGCTAACACTTTGACTTTGGCCTTGTGAGGGTAAACAGGGAACCCAGCTGAGCTTGCCGAGGCTTCTGGTCCACAGAACTTTGAGGCAATAATGGCTGTTGTGTTGTGCCGTTGTTAACCTGTCGGTAACTTGTGATACCAGAATAGAAAACAAACAATGGCTAGGCCAACTAGCTGCTGACTGAAAATCCCAAGCTCCAGCTCCCACTTGAGAGCTGGGAGAGGCTGAGCAACCCAGAGGTCAGGACCCCACTTAAGGCCACACAGCTAGTAAACACAGCATCTAACTCCAGAGCCCATTCTTAGCCACTTATTCTGCTGTTGGCTGACACTCTTGTCAGTGGCACTGGGCTGGTTAGTTTTTTGTCAACTAAATAGGAACTGGAGTCAGAAGAGAGAACCCGATTGAGGAATTGCCTCCATCAGACTGGCCTGTGGGAGTGTGTGTGTGTGTGCACACGCGCGCTTTAGTACATGCAAATGACATGTAATTAATTGCTAATTGTTGTGGAAGGGCTTAGCCCACCTCCAGGCAGGTGGTCCTGGGCTATATAAGAAAGAAAACTGAGCAAGCCATGGAGAGTGAGCCAGCAAGCAGCTTCCTCCAAGGTTTCAGGTCTAGTTCCTGCTTTACCTTCCCCTGGGAGTAATGGAGAAGTGTAAGATGAAACAAACCCCTTCCTCCACATGGTGTTTGTCATGGCAACAGAAAAGAAAACCAGGAGAGAAACAATTCCCCCACTCCGGCCCAAGAGGGGTGATGAGCTCACATGCTTTTTTGGGGATCAAGAGGTATTCTTCAGTGGCCAGGCTTGTCCTGCCCAAGAGTATGCAGCTCACCTACCTGGCAGAAATGGAATGATCCTGTGCTTAGGATCCTTCTGTCCTCCTTCCATGGGGAACTTGTCCAACATCTGCATCTACATGGGGAGGGAAGAAAAGCCAAAACCTTTCAAAATACAAAATACACATTATCTGACATCTTAAAGGGATATGTGAAATTTGTGATTTGACACATTATAGAAGATTCAATTTTGTCCAGCTTTTCAGAAACCCAAGGCAATGGGGCTGGGGGCTGGATCTGAGGCCCACATGAAAGCAACTGCTTATAGCCACAGCTTCCAAACTGTGAATGCTCAAAGTTCCAAGAGACCATTCTTAATTGTTGTTGTGTATATGTGTATGCATCTGTGTGACAAGCATGCAAGTGACCTCAGAGGCCAGAAATGTCACAGCCCCTGGAGCTGGATTTACAGGCAGTTGTGAGTCACCTGATGAGGGTGTTAGAAACCAAACTTGGGTCTTCTGCAAGCAAGGGCCGCACGTGCTCTTAACCACAGAACCAACTCTCTCGGCCTCCATCCTTGGTTCTCCTAGAGAGTATAAGCCATGGACTCAAAATATGAACAATAAATAGCCTAACAGCCTGTTTCACAAACAGCAGGTCATTCTGCACCCTGAGAAGGGACAGGTGTGTTAAAACACCCTCACCTGCTTCAGCCCATGCTTGTGACATCATTCTACTCCTGACCCAAAATTCCCAACCTGCTCAGTAGAGCCCAGTGCCTGGTCCTACACTGCATGGATAAGTCAGCCATGCAGTCTCTAAAGGAGACTGGAATATAATCTGCTGATTGTGAAGGAGTGTTATGAGATGGCGTGAAAGAGGCAGGGGTAGAGGACGGAGTTGGGGACAGACCAAAACCAGTGAAAAACTCTGTCTCTGACCACTTAAGAAACAAAAGTGAAGCTGGGCGTGGTGGCGCACATATTTAATCCCAGAAACAGGTGGATCTCAGCTCAAGGCCAGTCTGGTGTACATAATGAGTTCTAAGCCAGCCAGGCTACATAGCGAGACCTTGTAAAAATATATTTTAGAAAAAGAAAGAAACTAATGTGAAATCTCTAGCTACAAGGATCTGCCACTTAATTCTTGTGTGTTCTGATGTAACTTTAAGAGTCTTCTCTTCCGGTCCCCATAGTGACAGCATACCACAGCATTACGCTGTAGTTAAAGCTGGCTGGGGATGCTACTGAAGCTGCAGTTAGGTCTGCAGATGGTCTCATGTTTCTCAGCCCAGGTTTGGGCTGTGCTTTCCCATCCCTCTGAAGTGGGCCACGTCTAACGATCTGCAGCACTCCACTTCAGGGTGGAGGTTCATGGTGGGATCATGCTTTGCCGTTGCGTGTTTCCCTCTCTCCTGTGAAGGACACAGTCCCTGACAGTGACTTCTTTGTCATCTGCAGTCCTGGAGGGAGGGGACAGAGAATTAGCAACCCCACCAATGGTCCAGCTCATGGCCTCGTTGCCCAAGTGTGATGCAAGCTGCCCTGCTGTCTGGTGGGGTTGGGTTTTTTGTTGTTGTTGTTGTTCTCATTTGTGGTTTTGTTTGTTTGTTTCCTTGAGACAGAGTCTCACTATGTAGCTTTGGCTGTCCTGGAGCTAACTATGTAGACCAAGCTGGCCTTGAACTCATAGAGATCTGTTTGCCTCTGCCTCCTGAGTGCTGGGATTAGAGTTATGCTGCTACTACTATGCCTGGCTCAATAATGTAGACAATGGCCTCTCTCTCTCTCTCTCTCTCTCTCTCTCTCTCTCCCCTTTCCCTCTCCTCCTTCCCTCTCTTTGGTGATGTTGGCCATTGAACCCAGGGCCTCCCCAAAGACTAAGCCATTCTGCCACTGAGCCACCTCTGGAGCCCTGCAGTTACTTGTTATAGCAGCATATCTACCCTAATTCACATGTAGCCAGGAAGCTAGAGCAGTTGGAGAGGAGTCCTGAGCCTGCCTAGAATGGCAGACAAGTGAGAAGTCTCCCCACCAGTACTCTTCAGGGAGAACATTACCCTGACTCCCTAGACTGTTTCTCTGATAGGAGAAGTTTGGAAAAGTCCAGGAGGAATGAGGCTCCAGGAGGGAATTAGCACACAAGAAAAGGAGGAGATGTGCCCATGGAGCAGGCACAGGTTCCGGATACTCAGAAACCTTTAAGGTGGACACTAGCACGCAAGGTCTAAGACACAAAGAAACTGGCCCAGTACCTGCAGCCCACAGCATGGCAAGGCCAGAGCCTGCAGCTCAGTGGCACTTTGTCATTGCAGGACCTCGAGTCTGCAGTGCTCTGAGACCCTGAGAGGGCAGGGGCACACATGTCAGGCCGGATGGAGCTTCTGGCTTCTTATGTGCTATTTTAACACAATGCTCTGGGGAGTGGGCTAGCTTCAGTGTGGCTGGGCTTGCAGAGCAGCTGGGGTATGCAGGCTTCCAGAAGCCTAGGGAAGAGGCTTTAATTATGGATTTTATTTATCATTGTGTGAAGTGCTGGGATGGAATCAAGGGCCTTGCACATGCTAGGTAAGAGTCCTACCACTGCAACCACTGGGCTACCCTGGGTTCTGTTGTCCTCGGCATTATTGTGGCTGTCCATCATTGGCCCCCACTCTACTCTGCATGGGGACAGTAATGCTTGGTCCACTGTCCTTCCCTGACTGCTGAGGCTACTGTGGGCCTCCTTGGGAAGATGGATCCATTTCTGAAGAGTGTTTCTATACCAGAATGTAGCAGGCTTTCAGTAAACACTGTCAGAATAGATCCTAACAGTGGGGAAGGCTGGGGGAGTGAAGGTGGCACCCAAGAATGCTCTGGACTCTCCAAGGCATTTTACAGTGAACCAAAACTATCACAGAACACAAAAGTTTAATAAAAAAGAATCAATTCAACAGAGAAAACTTTTCCCTTCTAGGAGGTCACTCCAAGGGACAGTTAAATAACTTTAATGAATAGTGGTCATATCACTAACATAAAATAGTCATAATGGCGGCAGTGCACAGCACTTGACAGTTTAACAGTTTTCTCATTCAGTTTCACTCTATGCAACAAATGTTACAAGTTCCCATTCACAGACGAGGGAACTTGGAAGCAGAGAGGGAAAGGAATTTGCCACAAGCCACACAGCCAAGCAGTGGCAGGACCGGCCCTAATACCTTTGTCTAATTACACTCTCCTAATATCACTCCTCAGCCGGCTTCAGGGTTACATGGATATGGAAAACCAGCTTGAGACAAGGCAAGCTTAATATCCTATGCACATGTGAATGGCACATTCCCTTTCCAAAAGCAATTCATCAGTCTTGGCTGCAGAGGCTCTGAAATTTATAGGTTTGCCTAACACTATCTCCTTTTCTCTTCTCAATATTAAGACAAAGTTGAAACATGACCAAGGGAAGCATTATTGTGTAAAGAATACACAGTAGTGGGCTGGAGAGATAGCCCAGTGGTTAGGAGCACTGGCTACTCTTCCAGAGGACCCGGGTTCAATTCCCAGCAACCACAAGCTCACATCTGTCTGTAACTCCTGCTCCAGAGGATCTGACCCCCACACAGACATATATATGCAAGCAAAACATCAATGCACATGAAAGAAAAAAGAAAAAAGAATACACAAGTAACATGGCTGCTTCTGTTTTCTTGGTGCCTTTTTAGACTCTCTGGATGTCCACACTGGCTAACAAGTGTCCATGCGGGTAACAAGTGTCCACACTGGCTAGCAAGTTTCCACATGAGCTAATGGAGTGTCTATATTGGCTAATAAATGTTTACATTGGCCAACAAATGTCCACACTGGCTTATATATCACTGGTCTAACTTCAGATAAATCCCTTGGAACAGATAGCTCTACCAGCAGCATCCAAACAGTCTGTGTGGCCATCTGGGGAACAAGGGACATTTTGCAGTGAGCTGTGAGTAACACTACTTTGGGCGTGACTTAGTAATCTGGGAGGCTGTTTTGTTTTGAGATGTGCCACACATACACAATATATAACACATCTCTCAACTATATCTGGGTGCACAGTTGTGTGGCCTTACACACACTCACTCTGCAAACAGCCATCCCCTCCCCACATCCCCACAGCCTTGCAACAGCCAGAGCTCCAAACAGCTCTTCAACCACCCTCCCTGGTGAATCTACCTTCTGATTCAGTTGATTGCTCTGGGTGCTTTGTACAGGTGGAGTGAAACATCTGTCCTTCTCTTTCTGGCCTTACTCCGTTCACTCCACAGTGCTCAAGGTTAAATCCTGTAAACTAGACTCTGAGGGAAAGTTCATCTTTTCAGACACACCCTAGGGTAACCCTGGGCCCCAGGGAGGTAGTGGTTGGATCTCTGCTGTTTGGAGCACATGACTATATCTCTAAACTTGTGAAACCGACCTTATGTTGGTAAGGGAGGATTTAGTGAGACAGCATTTAAGAAAGGTTCTAGCAAAGAGTAGTTGACATTAACACATGTTCTGCTGGGTGCTGCCCTGAGCACTGTGTGCACTTGTCACCCGTCCCCGGGGCCTTGCTTAGATGTCCACTCCCTCCAAGACATCCTGATTGACTCAGCAGCATGAGCTAGGGATAAGGTAGAAAGTGAAACTCAGGGAGGCTAAGTGACCTGCCCAAGGGTTGGGACCTTATACCAGGTGTTCCTACTCCAAGCTCAGGGATCTTTTCTGTCCCCTCCAGCCTCATGTGAATAAGACATGTGACCAGATGTCAAGTCACAGTGGCAGGCATGAGCAACTTTTCTGAGAAGCCAGGAAGGTGAGTCCTCATTATGGGACATTTGTTTGTTTGTTTGTTTGTTTGAGGCAGGGTTTCTCTGTGTAGCCCTGGCTGTCCTGGAACTCACCCTGTAGACCCGGCTGGACTCAAACTCAGAAATCCACCTGCCTTTGCCTCCTGAGTTCTGGGATTACAGGCATGTGCCACCACACTCAGCTTATGGGTATATTTTTGCTGGTGTCAGCCTTCTTCGCCATGAAGCAGCCTGGGCCATGCTCTTTCTTCACTGAGTAGCCTCTCTTTACACTGTTATCCCTGCTTAAATTTCCCACCCTACCAGAGGGGGCACCTATGGGTCTGGCTTTCTTGATGTCTTCTAGAAACCCAGCAGCTGGTATCCAGGCACATTAGCTGGATGTTGATTCTGTTTTCTGTCCCTGTGCTGGCTGAACACTTTGTCCTGTGGCCCAAGATGAGCTTAAGCCACAGGGGACATTCTTCCCCCGCCCAAGTAATGGTGCTGATGTGCTGGACACAGTAACTGCTGCCATATACCTCACCATGGGGCCCAGACACAGTGGACAGAGACAAGTCCTTGACTCGGTGGCTGTGGGCCCAGCCTGCATCTAAAGCTAAAAGTTCTTAGACTTCTCGGGTCCACTCGGCTGATGAAAAAGACCCGGGAGAATCCAATCTAGCTGGTGCTCTATTGTATCATGACAGTCTGACAGGAACTGGAGCTTGGGCCAGAAAACACTGAGAACTGGACTGAATCCCAGCTGGCAAATTCCAAAATCTGGAGTCTCAAGAAACTGGTACCGTGTCCTCTCTTTATCTTTCTGCTGATTCCAAGAAGCTTGGGTCATACCAGCCGGCACCAGGTTCATATTCAGAAGCCCAAGACTTCTTATAGTCTCCACTTAAAAAAAAAAAAAAAAAAAAAAAAAAAGCTATACCCCACATACCACAAAATCCACCCTTTAAAGTGTACCATTCGGCAGTTTTTCTGTGTATTTACACGGTATGCAGTCATGACCACTATCTAATTCTAAAACATTTTCATCACCCCCAAAAGATAGCCAAGCAGCGTCTGCCCATTGTCTCCTTCCCTAAGCCCTGTGGAATTGCCCCTTCTGGACACAATCACCATCATAACTTGTACCTGATAGCAAAAGCAGCAACAGAGAGCAGAGTGGCTAAAAGCATGGACTTTAGTATCACAAAGCCTCAAATCTGAGCACTGTCGTACTAGCTGTGTGACTTGGGCAAATGAGTGAACTTGTCTGAGCCTAGGCTCTTTCATCTGTGTACTTGGATATATTGGTTGTGATGATTCAAGGAATGGACTGGGCCCATGAGCAGAGCTTCAGAAATGCTGGTTGTTTTTAACTGACATTATCCCATACCACCATCGAGAATGCTCAGACACAGAAGAGAAAAGGAGTGGGCCTAAAACCACATACAGGGTGACACTGGGCCCAGGCCTTCTGAGTTCTCTGCTTTTCTGTTATACTACACCAGTTCAGCGGCTCCTCCATCAATCCTTAGCCCACCCCCCCGCCCCAGCCCCACTCTGTGAGCCATGTCACTTGTAAATCAATCAGTCAATCAACCAACCAATCAATAAATCAATCAGTCAATCAAACAATCAAGGTATATGCCAAATGGGACACGGAATCATCAAATCATTTAATGTTGAGATGTCATGGCCCCACATGGGCTGGTCTCCTTGCCTAGTCCTTGGGGACAGCTGAGCTGAGTGGTCTAGCCTCTCCTACCCCTTTGGGGTGGATATGGGAGTGAGGAGGCTGCTTCTACCTTGAGTGTGATCTCTGAAGATACATGGCTTTCCCGCCCTGCCACCACTCCATCTGGGACTCCTTAGAATTGGATGAAGCCAGGCCTCTGGACAGCTTCTCCATGCCAGGGATGGTCACCCGAGGCAGCTTATTCTGTTCGGGCAAACCCAATCATTACTACACTGAATTGGGAAGAAACCTGAGTTGTGGCAGAAGCAAGGTCAGTTAGAACTGGGGTGTTATAAGCACAGGATTTGGGCTGGGGAGTCTTGTGACTGAACCTAGCCAAAGGAAGTCACTGTGGGTTTCGCATCCCCGGAGAGGGAGAGCTGACCGCTAACCCACTGAGCCAGGTCCATCTCACAAATACATGGGGTGGGGGCGAAGGTAAACACTTTCTTTCCCATTAAAATCAGAGGAGGCTGTTTGGAGGCTCAGAAATGCACAGAGGAAATACTAAGCTGAGACCTGAAAAGGGAGAGCTGAGCCTTGAATTTGGGTTTGTCTTTGGCCTTCGACCAGGGCTGGGATAAAGACTTCAAGGAACAGTCTAGCCACACAATTCAACACGCCAGCAATTAGACACATTCACATTCACAGGGCTCCCTCCCACTGCCTCTCCTTGAGTCTCCTCCTCCAAGTGGTACTCTCTGGGCCACTGTCACCTGCTCCCCACCATAGGTGACAGGCTTCGGTGGAGTCCAACGCAGGATCCTGGAGACACCAGAGTCTCTCCCCCAGGGTCTGGAACTGGCACCAGGGACTTCAGGTGGCTGACGGCATGGAAAGACAGCTGAGAGACTAAAGGTGCTGACTTGAGGACAGATGCTTAGCAGTTGGCCAATGGGCAAGTGAGGAGGCTGGTCTAAGTAGGTCAGTGGTAAAATAAATCAGGTTGGTCAGAGGGTCCTCAGGCCACAAGGCAGAGACAGCTGAGAGCTGCCAGTGGACACTGGGCCCTTTCAAGGCCACAGCACTGTTTGCTCTGAGTTCCAGGCAACATTCTGCTCTGCCCATGGAAACAACCCGTTCCACCCATCATGCATCAACTGGCTGAGTGGGTTCTGCTCTGCAGACGCGAATAACCCTTGGGAGGACAATTATGTCATTCCTGTTCCTTAGCCCCACTGCTCCTTGTTGGAGGTGACAGGCTGGCAAGAAGCCCCTGAACACACACCGAAGCAGAGCTCCCAAGGTAGACGCCACTGCCTAGACCAGCAGCCTAGCAATGGGCCAAGGCTGCATGCAGGTCACCTGCACCATCACCCATTTGTGTGAAAGGGCAGAGCAGCCCTGAATGCTATTGGTCACTCTCACATGGGGCTGTGTCACCTACTCGGGCCACTGGATGGTGCCGGTCATCACCCCTGCCCCATACCTCCCTTCCCTCAGTGTTTCCTTCTCCCCTGTCTGCTCATCCCGCCGTGACGATAGTTGGTTGTTAGATTATTTACTGCGGGCTGGGATCAAACCCCAGGTCTTGTAGTTTCCCACTTTGCTGCATCCCACCGCATAGCAAGGTTTATGGATAGCCCTGCTCGTTATTTATATTTAGCTCGTTTGCAGCAGAGCAGCAGAAAATTATAAGTGTATGTGACATCATTAGATGTGGCTGCACACTGTTGAACACAAAGCACCACAGATGAGCTCATTATGTTTTAAATAATTAAGTGACTGGTATCTCAATCACTTTACCCGGTACAGCGACTCCTGGCTGTGTGTCTTGAAGGCATCAGAGACTGTTTTAGCTGCACTAGAGAAAGCAGTTAGGAGCCTATTGTGTCTGCCCTCCTCCTTTATAGTAGTGGGACACAGGCCCTGGGCATTCTCCAGTCCACATTATCAGGAAGAGCTTGGGTCTGTGTAGTTAAGGATGCCTGCAGTTAATATTACTCAACCCCTGGGAGAACCCGAGATTCTCCTTCCCAACCCAGGCTATGCCCTTGATTCCGAGAGTGGAACAGCAACTCAGGAAAACCCAGTGGCTGTCACAGTGATCAGCATAGAGCTGAGCCTGTGACACACAAAGTGCTTACCAGGACATATGAGGGGTTGTGATGGTTTGATTAGGAATGGCGCCCATACACTTATGTGTTTGAATGCTTGGTCAGTAGGGCATGGCACCCTTAGGAGGTGTGGCCTTGCTGGAGTAGGTGTGACTTTGTTGGAGGAAGTGTGTCACTGTGGGGGCGGGCTTTGAGGCCTCCTTTGCTCAAGCTACACCCGGTGTGGCACACCGTCTCCTTCTGTTGATCAAGATGTAGAACTCTCAGCTCCTTCTCCAACACCATGTCTGCCTGCATGCTGCCATGTTTCCCATTACGATGACAATGAACTAAACCCCAGAAACAGTACAGAAACAGTAAGCCAGCCCCAATTAGATGTTTTCCTGTATAAGAGGTACCAGATCATGGTGTCTCTTCGGAGCAATAAAACCCTAATTGAGACAGACGTCACTGTTACTCCTTCCTACAGAGTGTGAGCCCAGAGTTGCTGGAGCCATTTGCAATCATGTGTGACTGAAGATGGAGCCAACACCACTGACGTGGGGACACAGAAGGAGAAGTCAGGTCAGATGACAGAATGAAAACCCTGCGCTGTGCTGTGCCTGATGCCTGGAAGCCTTCTCCTCCTAGGATACTCAATTACATGGCAAAAGTATCTGAAGGAAACATGAGTTAGTTCTGTTACTAGTAGGGCAGACATTACTCATCCATCCTAGGACGGAGACCTGTACTGGACCTCACCTCACTGTAGGGAAAATGTACGAAAGTTACGAAAGCTAGGAACATCCCCTAGTATCTGTGGCAGACATTGTCTAAAGAACTCCACCCCCATCATCTCCTGAAGGACCCTGACTTCTTCAGCCTTCTTGGAGCTGCCTGGTTTTGGAGATGAAGTCACCAGCCCAGGATTACTATTGTTTCATGCTCATGGAGATGGCTCCTACTGAGCTGTTCTCATGTTACCCATCACAGTGAGACTGGTGATGCATGTGAGTTTGTTCGTCATTCATTCATTCATATACTTACTCATGCATGCAAACATGCACCAATCACTAATGTGCTATGTGCAAGGCCTTGAATGAAAACATTAAGAAAGGAAGAGGAGCCGGGCAGTGGTGGCGCACGCCTTTAATCCCAGCACTTGGGAGGCAGAGGCAGGCGGATCTTTGCGAGTTCGAGGCCAGCCTGGTCTACAAAGTGAGTCCAGGACAGCCAGGGCTACACAGAGAAACCCTGTCTCGAAAAACCAAAAAAAAAAAAAAAAAGAAAGGAAGAGGAAGACATGGTCCCTGCATATGTCTGTCATAGTTAAGAGACAAAGTGACAACATCCATATAGAGAAGCTCACAGCATTGGGTGGGGGCTCCTGATGAGCAGAGAACAAAGTGAGACAAGGCTTCCAGACAAGGCTGGTGGTAGAGAGTTATCCAGGCCAGCGAGTTGGGTAGGAGAGCAGAGTGGCATCCCAGTTGAGGGGTGGTAGTGTAAAAGCCAGCAGGTAGGGCTGGGGAGACATATGTACAAGGTGTCCAGACAGACCCAGCACCCTGGATCACCACATGATCATAAAACTCGGTTCAACATGGTTCCAGAGCCACGAGTGGCCTCCAGGCTGGTCGCCTTCAGGGGCAGCCGACATATACCCCTTCTCATTTAGTTAAATGTGTCAAAACATAAGGGAGTCAAGGACTTTTACTTATGCCCCAAGCAATGGATGTCAATTTAGAGTCTAGCTCATGAAAAGACGAGGCTCTTATGTCACAGTGTAGGCAAAGTCCAATTAACCTTCTCTCACTACAACGCCTACCTGAAGGTCAAAGAACTTGCTGTATCGCCGGTAGATAGCCTCAGTGGTGCCACTGGACCACGTGACTCGGATGATGTAGACCTGCGGGAGGGACAGAGGAGACAAGGGTTATCCACACACGGATGATATGGTTGGAAAGCACTCTCTTCCAGGCCAGGTACAAGGAATTTCATCCCCATGGAGCAGTGCAGGTAGGTAAACCTTTGAGAGGTCTCAAACAGGTTAAGGGCATTAGCTCAGGGGTGGGCTCATGATGCTCAGACGTGTTTGTTAGAAAAGTGACTTTAGTCTCTCCATCTTCTCTCCTGCTCTCTCACCCATCTCCCATCTTCCGCCATGGGTTAAGCATCCTAAAGGCCTCTTTCAGATGCCAGCCCCTGGATTGTGGACTTACCAGTTTCTAAGAAATAAACTTCTGTTCTTTACCAGTTACCCACCTGTGCCATTCTATTTCAACAACACAAAGTAGACTAAGAAAATCTTTCATCCCTGAGACTGAGGAGGAGTTTGAGCCAGAAAAACCTTGCCTTTCAATCTCAGTTTGGCCAAGGACCAGCTGGGCCAGTCAGTCCCTTGCTGCCTCTAAGCTGTAGCTCCCTCCCTACTCAATAGAAGGGGAATGACAGCCCTTGTCTGCAGAGCTGCGTCAGGGATGGTACAGGGGCAGCTGCTGCTCCCAGCACTGCAAGCATGCCTGTCTGCTCCCCGTGTGGTTCTTCTGTCAGAGTAATTCTTAAAACCTTCACATTTATCGAGAGAAGTCAGGGCGCTTGAATTAATTCTTAGCCTCTTCTATAGCCCACGTGCGGGGCCATCCTGATGTTTCCACCATTGAGGACTCAGGGCCAAGTCAGATGTTCCCTTGTTTCTCAGCTTCTCCATCTGGGAGCTGGGCTAAGAGCACTGCTTCCTCTGCTTCCCAGGCTATACATGAGGATCTAACAAAATCAAGGTCATGAATCGTCTTAGCAACCAGAGGACATGTCTCTGACCTTGACCACATGTCACAGCATACACTGGAAACAAAACACTGATAACTCTGGGAGAAACGGAGGTTTCTGCCAGCAGGAGGGCATATACCTCAGTGGAGACAGCAGCGATTACCACAGCACCCTGATAGAAAGTCTCCTCCATCTTGCTCAGCCCCTTAGAAACAGAGAAGGCACTACCCATGGTGACCTGGTGACTTGGAAGGGGTGACATGTGACCTGAGCTGGGTCAGTCAGAGTCAGTAAGAGTCAGCCCTGGGACTTCTTCACATCAGGAGACTCTGCAGATACAATCTGACCACATCTATTTCAGCTTGAAGCTAAGTCTACAGACACCTGTTTTCTGGGCCAATAATTACCATGTGGTCCATGGAGAGCTATGTATAATTACAATAAGTCTGTATAATTATAATAAAAATAGATTAATTATCATTTTTACTTATACATATTTATGGGGTATGGTGTGATAATCTGATGTGTGCATACCATGTGTAGTGATAAAATCCAAGTGTGTATGATATATGATTGATATATACGATAGGCACATATCATGACATATACATGTGCATATGCATACATACATATACACACATATATACACACATATACACACACATAATGGTGCTGGGATTGGAAACAGAAGAAGTTAAAGCTATAAGAAATTGCAGAACTCAGCTAAGCTAATGACTTTACCTTCTGGTTGGGTAAACTGAGGTCTAGAAAGTGAAAACATGCTATCCCTAGAGATGCCCAAGCAAAGTTTGGCTGACTGCTAAATACATGACCTTTGAAGATTAGAAGAAAAAGAAAAACTATTAAGAAAGACGGCCAAATATTTTGTTTTCTTAAAATCAACACAAAGCATCCTCCCACATACGAAAAGCCTCCTCTCAGACGATTCACTCCTGGCTTCTTGATCCCATTCTAAAGTTCTTGGACTGCAGCAGGCCTAACTGTTCAGGGTGAGAATAAACCCTGAACAAATCCAATGTCTTGTAGGCACAGGCCAGACTCTGTCACAGGCTTGTCCTATGCTTGGCCCTGAGGGCTCAAGGAATGGAAGATGGCACAGACCAGCCTTGCTTCTGTGGGACATTCACGAGCTGCCGCCTCTCTGGCTGTAGTGCCCTTCACTCTGGAATGGGGAGAGCGACCTCCTTGAGGATTGAGCATGACAATGAATGATGAGCCTCGTCTAGTACCTGGTGCACATTAGGAGTGCTCAGCCAGCTTCTCTCATGCTGTGGTCATCCCATGCTCCTATCTGCTACCCTTTCCCATTTTGGCTTTGGTACCAGTTTCTCTTGGAGAATCACCTCTTACCTTTCTCCCTGTTTTGCTATAGGGAGGCATATTTCCCAAGCTTAGTCAGCACTGCCTGGCCCAGGTCACAAAAGGGGGCTTGCATCTGACCTAAGCCACGCTGAAAGGAACTCCAGTAACATCATAAGATTCTTCCCTGCACTCCACTCCACCCACTTCTGGCCCCTCAGCTGGGTGGTGGTGGTGGCACACACCTTTGATTCCAGTACTTGAGAGGCAGAGGCAGGCAGATCTCCAAGTTTGAGGTCAGCCTGGTCTACCAAAAGAGTTCCAGGACAGCCAGGTCTATGCAGAAAAACTCTGTGTTGAACAAAAAAAAAAAAAAAAAAGATTCCTTTCCCTTGAAATGTCCTGGGGGGAGAACACCATGCGAAGAATGATTTCATGACAAACATTTGCTGCATGGAAGAAAGCCAAGTGAAGAAACAACATCTATCTATATGGAATGCATTTTTAAAAGCCTCAAAACCCATGAGTGGAAAACAACTAACTCAGTTGCAAGAGACATGTAAAAGACTTGATCAGACACGTCACTGGAGAGAATAGATGGGTGGCGAGAGAGCCAGTGAAAAGACAGAAGTGCCACCAGCCACTGGAGAAAAGCAGGCTAAACAGTGATGAGAAACCATGCTACTGCTTGGCAAGTGTCTGCACAAGGACCCTGTGTTGCAGGCTTGGTCACCAGCCTGTGGTGAACCATCAGTAGGTGGAGACCAGAAGGAGGAAGTTAGGTCATTGGGGGCATGCCCTCGAAACATATGCTGGGATCTCTGTCTCTTCTTGTCTTTTCATTTCACGGCCAACGTGCTCCATAATACACTCCCACCATGGTATATGCTGTCATCACAGATCCAAACCCAAAGGAGACAACTACCCTCGATCTCTGAAAATGTGAGCCAAAGTAAGCTTTCCCTTCTTGTAAGTTGTTTATCTCCAGCATGTTGTCATCCTAACAGAGAGCAGCACATCTGTGACTCTGTTAGCATGGATGAATTGAAAAATACTGAAATTGTTGGGAATGACAAGCGCTGCCTGTAATCCTAGCACTTGGAAGTTGAGGCAGGACGATAGGGGGTTAAAGGTCAGCCTGGGCTGCACAGTGAGAGAGACCCTGTGCCACTATGTTAGCTTTCCAGTCACTGACAGAGTGCCTGATATAACACAACTTGGGAGGAGAGACTGGATTCACGGTTTCAGAGGTGTCAGCCTTTCATAGAGAGAGGGCATGGTGGATCAGAGCAGCTCGCATAGTGGCAGGAAGCAGAGAAAGGGGAAACCAGGGAGAGTTTAAGGCAAGATACAGCCTCTGAGGCACACACAGATGATAGCCCACTTCTGAGTAGGCCGACCTCAGAATGCCACAGCATTATAAATCCATCAAGGGACGAATGTACCCACTGGCCAGTGCCCTCTGTGCAAACGCCGTCCAGACATCCAGTGGTGTGTCTCTTAGGTGGTCTCAACCCAATCACTGAAGCTGATGGTTAAGAAGAACGTTGCCATCTCGGTCAACACAGCGAGCACAGGAACAAAGGGTGAGAGCAAGTGGGCCTGCCGCTCCAGATGACCCCACCTCACCTCGTCACTCTACCCTCTCCCTAGGACTCCCTTCTGTTCTCTGAGTCCCACAGGGTCTCTGGGTCACCTCATCAAGGCTCGCACAGAGGTTCCTAGATGCTGAGTCTGGGCCCTGTTCCTTCTTCCTGGTGTCTACTGGGCCCCTGACACTCCAGCGTCCACTTCTGGACCTCAGTCTGCCTGGAAAGAAGTCGCGAGTCTGGCCAGATGCCCAACACCACACACCTGAGAGCCTGCTTTCCCTCTATGTAGGGCTGGAGACCACCCCAGGAGCTCTGGGTTGGCCCCACCCTGCCAGGAGCTGCCACTGAGAAGTCATCTGGCTGCTCGAGGACAGTGTGAAGTGTTTTGTGGCCTGGGCTAGAGTGACTCCCTTCCTCTGAGGATTGCCCACCTATCCTGGTTAGACCCAGAACACTTTCATAAGGTGGGGGACAAAGCAACAGCAATCTAATGGGTGTAACCTGTGACACAGCCACCTGTCCTGCCTGTTCCCACGGCCAGGGTTGAGTAGCCCATAAGGACAGTCCTCTGACCTACCCTGGGCTCTTGCTTGGGAATAAGACCTGAGCTGCTCAGTCCCAGACAAAAGCCTGGAGGGATCGTCACACACAGGGCAGACATCTGCTCTGCAGAGAGATACAAATGAAGGCCTTACAGCATGGGGGTCCTGGGAGAGCCTTCCTTTGTCTGGCCAGTGCTCAGGATAGGATCCTGCTTCCAGCCCTGCCTCTGGCTTCTATTCTGCACAGTAGGGCCTGGACCTTCCCACTTAGCGCCCCTTCTGGCAAGACAGGGGGATCTGTGTAACTAACAGAACTCCAGAGTTATGTTAGATAAAGTTCTTACACTGAAGTCAGTCACCTTAGCCTCAGGGCAAATCACAGTTGGCCTTTGTGCCTGAGGTTCTGCATCTCAGGTGGAAACGGTAAAATGATGCTGATCTGTACTGAACATATACAGCATTTTCTTTCTAGCCATCACCAATACAACTGCCATACCAAAGCTGGGCAGTGGTGGCAAACGCCATTAATCCCAGCACTTGGGAGACAGAGGTGGGAGGATGTACATGAGTTCAAGGTCAGCCTGGTCTACAGAGCAAGTTCCAGGACAACCATGGCTAAGCAGAGAAACTCTGTCTCAACGAACCAAGAAAGAAAACAATAGTCACAGCAATACGACTTAACACTGTTCACACAGCATCTCCATTGCTACCAAGTATCGGCATTGAAGGTTGACCTACAGATACAGAAAGCATGGGGTGGGGGGTGCATGTGGGTTATAGAAGACATGGTGCTATTTTATATAAGCATCTGCAGACTTTGATACCTGTGGGTGGGAAGGTGCTGGAATCAAGGCCTTGTGGATACCAAGGGGTGGCTGCACACAATTACGTACACAGCTCATATGCATGTGTATGCATATATGCATCACACACACAAACATACACACACACAGACACACACCACATCACACACACATGTGCACAGCTGTTTTTTACCACTGGAAGTAGCTCTCTTCTACAGTGCTGCCAGCAACAGTGACTCAGTCAATACGTAAGCATTACTCCTCGGAGAAACACAGTTAGGGAGGGTCCTTCACGCTTTCAAGTATTTCATCGTAAGATCAATATACAACTTCGTTGTCTATGCTCTTGTTGAAGACACCCTATTAATGTGTATAATTAGTTCCTTCACACTGAGCTCAGTGGTCAGCAGCTCCACTCCTCAAACCTGAGCGAAGCTTTTCTAACCCTCGTGCACATATGAGGCCCAGTGAGACTTTCTGTCTCAGGGTCCCAGGCTGTACCTCAGGCCCAGGCCTGGGCCCATTTAAAATACTGAAATCACCCACAAAAAGCACAAACGTGTGAAAGAGGCAGGAAAAGAGCACCTGATTCAGACAAAAGAGCAGAAACAAGAGAGCTAAATGTCACCCTGCTCAACCTTAGCTGAAAATATTGTGCATTCTGGGATGATGTAAATTTTGACACTCGGGCAAGCCCATGCCTATAAACACCCCCACCCCCCGAAAGCCAACAGATAAATGCCATCAAGTATACAAATTTGTAAATATAAGTAAAGACAGACTTACACATAAATGTGTGTGTTCTTGTAAACATGCACATCAGTGGTTACTCAGGGCTCGAAGGAGTACGGAGCATTTTTAAAAACTCTGTTCTTGACGCTTTTCTCAAATTCCTGCTGTTCTTATGCTGTACAAATGATCTGTGATTTATGATGGGTTATATATTGATAACTCCTGAGTAGAACCCCTTAAGCAGAACTGACTCCACCTGACGTCCCCAACGCCCCTGCTCAGCCACGCAGCCCACTGTGTACTGTCAGCTGTCCCCTCTGTCGTGTGGCTTCCTAACACTGCAGCATCATGAGAGTATTTGACCACACAGCACCGGCCTGAGAAAAGAGCAGAACTCAAAACCAAAGTGTGCTTTAAAGTCACAAGCGAAACCGCTACCAGCCAGGGGCTTCTGCATTGTTCAATGAGAAGAAAAAAAAAGTCACTTCCTGGGAAGACGGAAAAACACGTTTCTGTTTGAGCTCTAGGCTAGCATCTTCTTGCTTGGTCCCTAAGGCCATTGTGTACAAGTGTGGCCAGTGATACAGGGATGCCAAGCAGAGACTGGCAGGGTCTAACGGTGACATCAAGTAGAGTTGGCTGTGCAATCTGCATCCAGAACTTAGAGTGTGAGGCAGGATGTGATGTCTAGGAACCTTTGTGTTCTCTGCAGAACAGGCCAAGGAGGCTGGTCATTCTCACCTCCCCAGTTGTTGGAAAGTTTCAGAAATGGAACACATGCTAAATAAAACCTCAGCTCAGGGATAGGATTTGCAAGAAATGTCCTCTGAATGTTGTTCAATCCTTCATCCTTACCACCCTTGGCAAGTCTACACCTGCACTGTGAGCCCCAAGTCCTTGCAGGGCCCTCATAGAGCATGTAAGAACCTAGGCCCATTTCCAATGTCAATAACCAAAGGGTTTTTCTTCCAAGAATAAAGTCTGAGGCCAGAATCCAGCTTACAGCCCCTCAGGAAATCAGCACTGGGCCCTGACAAAAGTAAGTGGTTGGACAGAGATAATCAAGCCATCTCCTGTGAGACCTGAGTCCCAGGTCAATCAGTGGACATGGCTCATTCCTGCTCACCCACTAGCTTAGGGTCCAGCACCTGGCTGCAGCACCTGGAAAGGCCCCAGGACATGGACAGGCCACTCCTCAGGGCAGCCCGATGGCCTGCAGCAGTGCTGTGACCTCAAAGGGTTTCATCATCTGAACTGCAAACACGAGGAGCTGTTCCTTAGAGGCTTAGGGGAAGCTTCCAATTGCATTCTGCCTTTGAAGAGCTATTGCTGGAGTTTCTAGGGGGTTCTGGGCCTGGCTCCAACTCCAGACTGAGAGCAGTGACTGGGTGGGACCACTGTGCTGGTCATAGGACAGCCACCACACTGTGGGGTGCAGGGGCCAGAGGCAGATGCTTAGTGACCTTCCTCGTACTCTTTCCCAACACTTTCTCCTGTCACAAAGTACCAACAATCTCAGAGCAGGCCACACTGGCCAGGAGAGATTTAATGCCAGAGTTTCTTAGTCCTATTTCTAGCAAGTGTTACTGGTTTTCCATTTATGGCAGACGACTGCAGTTTCCCTTTAGAAGTAACCAAATTGTCTAACGAGTACATGTGAGGAGCCAGGCTGCACTGGGAATATATGGTAAGGCAGTCTGTGGGCACGGAAACACTCTGACGGTGCCCGGAGAGCTGAGAATGAGGCTGGACCTGAGTTCCCAGGGTTCCCTGCCATTCTCTCTGAGGCTGGAGTTTTGCCGGGTCCACAGCCCAGTGGAAGACCTTTCTAAAGTCAGAAGCACACCGCTGCCTCTCTGTGCTAGTGGGTGGTCTGCAGTGACCTGGAAGGGGGGGGGGACGGACTGAGGCTGTTTCCCACCAGCGGTTTGAGAAAGACACATCAGCAAGATGACCCTGTTATTCATTAGCACAGTGAAATGCATCCAGACTCCATGGAGAGGTTCATCCCTTAATGTCTTAAGGTTTACACTTCAGCTGTAGGCTGAAACCTCCTTCCACGGCAGGGAATTTTCTTACAGGTTCTCTGTGATAACCTCTGGGCTTCCCACACAATGGCTTGCTCAGAGAAGTGTAAATCTGGGGAACTCTTAGGTCAGCTGTCAAACTGGCCTTCCAGAAGTCCCAGGATCCTGAAGAGGCCAAGAGGGTGGGCCTCTGGACTGTCTACTCTCATTTTCATAGCACATTCTACTTTTAGCTCTTCTATATGTAGGAGAGGGTGTAACCAGCAGCCCGCACACCAAATTGTTAAGACACTGTGGTCCATGTGCCAGGGGCAACCATCCTGGAGCCTTGCAGACAGGGCCAGAGCTCTTGGAAGACTGCAGGGGATTCCAAGACTTTAATATAGGAAATCCCTGCTTTAGGTTACCCTTTATTTTATAGTTAGGGAAAGTTGGAAGGACTTGCCCAGGGCCACATAGTCTTTGGGGAGGAGCGTTGGAATCAGAAGCCAGGGCTCCTCTGGGGAGGGGCTAGGGCCAGGAGTGGGATGGGGCTAAGATGAGGTCTTCCCTCATCTCGGAGAAGAATACATCCCTTTTTGCAGAGGGGTGCAGAAGGCACAAAGAACGTCATTGAGGGGCTATGGCTTCTGCTCACAGCCCATGGTTAGTCCAGTGAGCCATAAGGCCAGAGTGACTAACGCAGCCCTGCTCTGCATCCAAAGCAAGCTCCAGTGAGTGAAGCCCCAGAGCCACTCTGCTAAGCCATCCCAGGCGGAGGGAAGGCCATGCTGCAGGGAAGGGAGGATTTGATCAAAGGGACAGTGCTACAGGGAGATGGAAGGAGGGAGTCTGGGTTTCTACCGCGTGGTGGGGTGACTGTGGTCAACATTAACAGAAAGTTGTCATGTATTTTAGGACAGTGAATAGAAAGGCTGTGAGTGGGTCTAGAAAGGATAACCATTTAAGGTAATGGACACTCCAATAACCAATGAGGTCATAAAACAATGTACCCAAACATCACACTGTTCTCTATAAATTATCAACAAAAAGTAGTTTAAAGTGATCCAGATAAACCTATTTCCTGTTAGGGAGCATCTAGTGATATGTTTAAAGAGTCCACAGACCACAGCCATCAAAAATCATCTCTAGCTGGGCGTGGTGGCGCACGCCTTTAATCCCAGCACTGGGGAGGCAGAGGCAGGTGGATCTCTGAGTTCAAGGTTAGCCTGTTCTACATAGTGAGTTCCAAGACAGCCAGGGTTATGTATAGAGATCATGTCTCAAAACCAACAAAAATCATCTCTAAAACGTAGGTGTGTTCCCCTTAAAGCTCCCAGCCCGGCTATGTTTCCATGTTGAGAAATCCAGTGAGGAGCCTGGCTGGGCTGCCTCTGACAGTGGGCTGCCCTGGCCATGAGGCCATCAGCAGAGTCAGGGGTGAGAGATGTCAGAAAGAGAAGAGAAAGGGAGAGAGAGAGAGAGAGAGAGAGAGAGAGAGAGAGAGAGAGAGAGAG
>CAJQZJ010032904.1:6527220-6561032 GCA_907164525.1 Lophiomys imhausi
GAGAGAGAGAGAGAGAGAGAGAGAGAGAGAGAGAGAGAGAGAGAGAGGTGGGGATAGAGGGTAAAAGAGAGGGAAAGGGAGGGTTTGGAGAAAGAAAGCAGGGCTGGGAGAAGCAGGGGTGGAGGACCAAGATGTAGGGGAGAGAGGTAGCTGTAGCTGGCCTCATTGGGCCTGAACTAATAGGAAACATGATTCCATAGCTCCTCCTGGAGTCCCTGGGTTCCCTTTGGTTCCGATCTGCCAACTCTCTCCAGCTGTCTGCCCAACATCTGGCCTATGTAGGTCAGTGCCTCCAGCCTCTTTCTGAAACTGCAACACACTGCAGTTTGTTTGATTTCCCAACACCCCGTGGCAGCCTTGCCACAGGAAGTGCTGAAAAAAAAAAAGTGGATTTCTCTTAAGTAAAAACACATTCAATTTATTCCTGGATAGGAATGCTGCCAAGTTTCATGATGCTAGGAGGGAACACTGGGTGCTAGTGGGTAGTACTGGGTGCTAGGAGGGAGTACTGAGTACTAGGAGGCAACACTGGGTGCTCAGAGAGAAGGCTGGCTGGGTGCTAAGAGAAAGTACCAGGACCGTAGAGGTAGGCAAGCCAAGGTGCATACAGGGCAGATAAGGTCTGCCCTGGATCTGAACCTGTTTACTATCACGTACCAACAGGCCTAGCCTTCACTGATCACCTGCCAGAGAGATGGGGTTACCTTGGGGTGAGACAGGGCAGGAGGAAACCACACATACTTGAGGTCAACCAGCAGGGAGGGAAGATTAGCTCTACCCCAGTCCGGCTGCCTCCGAAGTCCCTTCTCCCAGTTCTCCAAGGCCCCAGGCAAGAGCTTTCCTGTCCCTCTGTCAGCAGCAGGAATCACCAAATTTGGTGGCAGTCTCCAGCAAGAGACATTGGATATGGCAAGCTGCCAATCTCCCTCCCTCCCCTCCCTCCCTCCCCTCCCTTTCCCAGTTTTTTCAATTAAGTGAATGGTTGGAATGGGGCCCAGACACAAGAGCCCACTGCGACAGTTAGGATGCTCCAGATTTAGGGCTGGGTCCCAGCTGTTCTTTGTCCACTGAGCACACTGCGAGGCAGGGGCTGGTGGCTGAGGGCTGTAGTCTCCCCTGTCGGCAGATGTGTGGGCCACGAGGCAGCAGGGGGTGGAGGGTACTCAAAAGGGAAAGTGAGGCCTTTTGCCCGACGTGCTACTCAGCCTCATCTGCTCACGCGTCCATACACGCAGACCCGCTATGTGCCAACTGGGGACGTGGCCATGCAGACCAGAAAATGTCACATGATGGTGAGGGTGTAGGGACCTCAGCCATCCATCCCTCCTCCCCAGGAGCACATGTGACTGTCTCTCCTGGGGACACTTTCTCTGCCCTCTCCTGCTTAGTCACCTCCCAGTGGAGCCTCAACAGACGGCCTGAGTTGGCCATAGTTCTCTGTCCCTAGATGTCAGGGTCACCTCCGCAGGGCTCCAGAGGGCACCAAGCCATGTGAACGGCTGCCACTTGCTCTCACAGGGCCCTCCAGCAGCAGGGCCCAGTGTGTCTTACCACTGTTCTGCCAGACCCTGGGAACACTGAGCTTTTAAAACATGCAATAGAAGAGAGATGAAAAGTCCAATCAGGGCTCCACGGTCAAAGATCACAGTGACCTTTCTTAGGCTCTGGGCCTAGACAGTCACAATGCTCCCGAAATGGCCGAATGAATAGCTCAGCTGCCAAGGACAATAGGAACAGAACTGCTTTGTGACAAGGAAAATGTAGCTATGGGCTGAGCCTGGGGGAGAGTCTTGCTCTGGTGGCTGCTCTGAGCAGTAGTGGACAAACAACATCCCTGAGACATAGAAACTGTCCAGGAGTTTCATCCCATTGCTGTCTGAGAGGACTCAGGCATTCCTCTCGGGGGCTTGACTGTCCAATGCCCTGCCTGCGGCAGCTCTTGTAAAAACTCATAGAGCAGTGGATCTCAGCCTTCCTAATGCTTGCAGCTCTTTAACAGTTTCCCATGTTGTGTTGACCCCCAACCATAAAACTATTTCGTTGCCACTTCATAACTAATCTTGGTACCGTTATGCCTCATAATATAAATATCTGTGTTTTCTGATGGTCTTAGGTGACCCCTGTGAAAGGGTTGTTCAACCCTCAAAGGGGTCACGACCCACAGGTTGAGAACTACTGTCGCAGAACATTAGATCAATCAGGTGCAGTGGCGCACACCTTTCATCCCAGCACTTAGGAGGCAGAGGCAGGTGGATCACTGTGAGTTCCAGGCCAGCACTGTATATGTAGTGAGTTTCAGGCTCGCCAAGGATGTATATGCTACCTCAAAAAGAAAAGGAACATTAGATTTTTAAAAAGTCAGTGCTGGCAATAACAATTCAAGGCTGGGGCTCACAGTATGACCTGTCCCTTCCCTTGGGGGCACTTGGACTCTATGGTGAAAGCCACGTTAACAGGAGAAGTTGGAACACTGGTGAGCAGGGAACCAGCCCACTGATCTCTGTGCACAGGCACCACACTGGGCGCATGTCCCTTTATGTTAGGGGGACACTCAGGGCCAAGGGCTGGAGCTGCTCCTAGGCTGGCCAGGCAAAGCACTCCGCTTGCAGAGTGAGGTACCGAAGGCCAGAAACACCACTGGCCTGGGCCTGTGGCACCGGCTGTGCCTTGGCTGCCAACTCACACATCTGGCCTGCGCGGCATGGGAACTTTCCAATGGCAGGCAGGGGTGCTGGCACCAAAGCCCAGGCTCAGGACAACCAACCTGCAGGCTGGCTTTCTAGGAACGACTCCAGGGCAGGCACTCAGGGCTCACTGAGATCTTGAAGACTGCCAGGCCTTAGAGGTGCCTGGGCAATGTGAGAGGGGTTGAAGACAGTTGGGGCTGCCTCGTGTTGACAGGGCTGCCCAGGCCAATGGATCCGATGACAGCATGCACTAAGTGTGCCACACAACTACTTCCTTTTCAATATGTCACTGGCTGTGGACTCAAGAGAGGGTAAATGGTTTACCCACAGTCACACAGCCAGGTTGTGACAGACCTGGGAATGGTACCCACTCCGTGTGATGTAAGAGCCGACACCCATGGTATGTGCTCAGATACCTAAAGGGCTGACCACAGTATCGAGCACCCAGCAGTTGCTTAATAGAGACCTTAGTGGGGTCTTTATGGGCCACAGGGTGTCTGGGTACTGCGTGGAACACATGGGGGCTAGTTCTGCTAACGCCACCTGGGGCCACTTTCCAGGTCAGAAACAATTTCTCTAGGTCTTGAGGGGTGGTAGGGTTTATCTGGTGACCACACTAACGTCCCCTCTTAGGAAACCAATCCCATAGGGTGGTGGTGAGCATGATCTGCCCCATTTTGTAGCAGACAGAAATGATGTTCAGAGAAACTACAATGCCTCTTGTCCAAAGTCACACAGGGACTGATTAGGGAGGTGTCAGAGGCAAGGGTCTGGATTCCTTCAAAACAGAAAAGCAGAGTCATGATGTAAGATCCCATCTCATCCCAGTCAGGCAGGCGACTACCAAAAGGACAAGAGATAACAAATGCTGGCAAGATGAAGAAGGAGAAGGCTCCTGCATGGCTTGTGGGGATGTAAACTAGTACAAGACCATGGAAAACGGCACGGGGATTCCTCCACTCCAGAAACAGAGCTACCATATGACCCAGACGCCTGCTCCTCCAGGGGAAGTGAAATTGGTATGTCGAAGAAACAACTGGATCCCACCCTCACTGCAGCACTGTTCACAACAGCCAAACAGCAGATGAATGAGTGGGTAAGAAAATGCGGCCCTCGCACAATGGAACATTATTTGGCTAGAAAAAAAACACGCGACAACCTTGATGGAGCAGGGTGACATTATGCTGTGTGAACTAAGTCAGGCACAGACAATTACGCCATTTCACTTGCATGGTGTCTTATCGCAACGTGGCTTTCACCATAGGGTCCAAGTGTCCCCAAGGGAAGGGGACTGTGAGCCCCAGCCTTGAATTGTTATTGCCAGCACTGACTTTAAAAAAATCTAATGTTCCTTTTCTTTTTGAGGCAGCGTATACATCCTTGGCTAGCCTGAAACTTGCTACATATACCATGCTGGCCTGGACAGTCACAATGCTCCCGAAACGGCCGAATGAATAGCTCAGCTGCCAAGGGCAATAGGAACAGAACTGCTTTGTGACAAGGAAAATGTTAGGGTTACTATCGCTCTGGTGAAACGCCATGGCCAAAGCAACTTGAGTAGGAAAGGATTTATTTAGCCTGTACTTCCAATATTGCTGTCTGTCATCGAAGGAAGTCAGAATAGGACTTGAAACAGGGCAGGAACCTAGAGACAGGAGCTGGTGCAGGGGGCAAGGAGGGGTGCTGCTTACAGGCTTGCTCCCATGGCTAGATTTCTTATAGAACCCAGGACCACCAGCCCAGCAATGGCACCACCCACAATGGGCTGGGCCCTTGCCCATCAATCACTAATTAATAAAATGCCTTACAGGCTTGCCTACAGCCAGATCTTAAGTAGACATTTTTTTTTTCAATTGAGGCTCCCTCCTCTCACAGGCTGGAAGGGGTAGAGACAGGATAAGACTGTGTAGGAGGAGAGTGTCTAATGTTCCACAGTGCCACAGGGCAACCATGGTGGGTGGCAGTTGATGGTATGCTTTGAAGAAGCTACCAGGGGGGATTTGGAACATTCCCACACAGCAATGATGACTGTCTGAGGTGATGGAGACAGTAGTAGCCTGATCTGGTCATCACAGTCATGCATGTTCAGATGCCAGCAGGTACCCTATGAACTTGTGTGAGCATTATGTGTCAACTAAAAGAAGAATATTGACTTTTTTTTTTGTTTGTTTTTCGAGACAGGGTTTCTTTGTGTAGCCCTGGCTGTCCTGGACTCACTTTGTAGATCAGGCTGGCCTCGAACTCGCAAAGATCCGCCTGCCTCTGCCTCCCAAGTGCTGGGATTAAAGGCGTGCGCCACCACTGCCCGGCAAAGAAGAATATTGAAAACAAACAAACAAACAAATAAAAATCCTGCCTCTAGCACTTGGCCAGGTGGTGTGGAGTGACAGGGAGAGGTGAAGGACATTACCATTACAGAGCTGGTAAACAGGCATGGCCTGCAGGACTAATGTCCAGAGAAAACGAGCCAGCCATAGCCTGACCATGCTCACTGTCCTTGCTCGTTTTTGAAAGTGACCAGTCTGAGTGGGGCATGCTGACACGTGTCTGTAATTCCAGCATTTGGGAGGCTGAAGCAGGAGGACAATGAACTCTAGGCCAGCCTAGGCTATGCAGTGAGTTTCAGGCCAACCTGAGCTGCACAGAAAGACTGTCTCAAAAACGGAAGCTCAGTAAACACCGCAGTGATTAAGATACCAGAATTCTACACTCGCCAGCCCCCTTATCATGTGAGTCCAAATCCTGACCTCTGGCCGCCCAGCTGTGTACCTTGGGCAAGTCCACCTCAGCCTTGGTTCCACCTCTGTTGGTTATTGCCCAGCTCAACTTCAGCTACCCAAGTGACCTAGACATTCATGGACGTGAGCCCAGAGACCCCCTCCTGCCAGGAGCCTGGCACCTCTCAAAACAAGAGCAATGGAACCTGAGAAGGGTGTCAGACAGGAGATACAGGCTGGGGTGGCAGGAAGGCAGAGAAAGAAGCCTGCTGCTCATGGCCAAGATGGCCATCCCCTCCACCACATGACTTTACCCAGGCCCAGCCTGCTATCCACCAGTGGTCATGCAGGCAGAGTTCTTCCTAAAACATGGGTGTGGTTTGTCCCCCAAGGGTTCCAGAGTTAGAATTTTGTTCTCCAATTTGCCACCATGGGACCTTTAAGAGGTGGGGCCTATTTCCAGGGATTGGGTCTCTAAGAGATTGAGTAGTTCTGCCAGGACTCCATTAATTCTATAAGAACAAACAGTTATAAAAGAACAATTCCCATTCTCTGGCATCCTGTCCTGCACCCATGACAGTTCCTGACATCTACTGGGACAGCTGAGGGCCCTCACCACTGCTGCCATTCTCTCTGTACTTTTTCTATTTCCACACCTGTGATCTAAAGAAACTTTTTTTCTTTTTAAGTTACTCAGCCTCTTGTATTTTGTCATAGAAATAGAAAACTGACTAATATATACAGCAGTTAAGCTAATTACTTTCTTCTCTAGGGTCCCTTCATGGCTCCTTTTAAAGAAAAAAGTAACAGCAATGGGTTCATAATCAATGAGCAAGACTCTAGCATTGGTCAGACTCTGTGCTGGATGAAGGGGATGCAGAAATGGGCTTCCACCTCAGGCATACCAGGAGGCCTCTTTGCCTGCATCAAGTATATGTGGCCCTCATAGGCCATGTGCTGTGAGTACAACTGGTCACCCATGTCCAGCCTTGCTCTCTTATAGCCTGGTGGACATAAATGTTCTTGCTCCACTTAGGGCTCTGTGTGGACTCCTAAGTCATCCAACACTGTCTTCTCCTCTTTAGGAAAAACTGGATAATACATAATATCAGACAGTTTCATGTGACTGCTGACATATGCCAGAGTCCCGGTCACGGCTGCTCCGCAGGAAGACACACAGGCTGCAGTTTCTGTTTTGCAATGAGGATGTGTGGGGAGGGTAAGGAACCCACTCCAGCCAGCCAGCAATAAGCAGGCCTAGGAACTGCAGAGTCTGAAGCCTTAAAACCATCCACATTCCCACCCACTGAGATGACTCTTGGCGCACTCCCCAGACCCTATTCCTGCACACAAATGCTTTGCTAATGAAGCTCAGGATGTATGTGACCTTCCCTCACTATCCTCCAGGCGTGGCCCTGGGCTCCCTCCACATCCTCCCATCCACTTCAGGCCATCTCTAGATGATGTAAACGCCTAACACAACAGGCACACTGTGCAAACAGTTGCCATATGCGTTCAGTACAGGTGCAACAGTTAACCATACAGAACATGCCAGCAACATGTCCCGCCCCTTTCTTTTTTTTTCCCTCTCAGTATTTTCAAACCATGGTTGGTTGCAGCTTGTGGACAGAGCTGTGGGCACAGAGGCCAAATGGACGATTTATGTTTTTAATTTGCACTGTACAATGAGCATCTCTCCATTTCATTAAACATGCTTTGAACAAACCACTTTTAAAAACTCCTTAGTCCACAGTGACACGGTATGTCATGATAGATATTTAAGCTATTTCAAACAGTTTTCGTGATGAATATCTGAACCTGTCTGTCCTTGCAGAAGCTGATTAATCTGAACTTCAGTGAACTGGACCCTCAGTCCATGTAGAACACGGACTCGTGTGTGGTCATTCCAGACTGGCTGTGTACTTGTGGCTGCTGGCTAAAAAACCCAAGCCTTTAATCCCAGCACTTGGGAAGCAGACAGCCAGGCTACACAGTGAGACCCTGCCTAATGAGAAACAAACAGACAAACAAAGCTGGTCACAAAGCTGGTCGTAAAGCCATAAAGGAGAACTGGCTGTAGGTGGTAACCTAGTCACTACCCAGCCTGCTGCCCTCACACAGTGCACTCAACAAACTTTTGATCCTTAAAAAGAAAACAGGGAACCATTTATTCAGCACTTCTATATGCCAGGAAGTGAACTAAACCCTTTCTGTGACTAAGCCACCTCAGACGTTATCCTATCCTCATTTCCCAGAAAAGGGAAGAAGCACAGAGTGGGTAAGCCACTGACTCCAAGCCACAGAGTCACGTCAAGTCCCGGCCACCTGGGTCTCAATCTCTGAGGATTTTACCCAGGGGACTCTTCATCCTTTTGGGAGCTCATTTTGCAATCTCATAAGATTTACAACTCCATCTTAAAATGACTTAAAAATCAATAAAATACATAGGATTCCAAATGAAACTTAAGTCAAATGCCATTTATTGAAATAAAAAGCAAAAGTGTGAATAGACATATATTTATTAATCTTAAAAAAATCTATCAGTAGGTCGGTCACGTGATACCACGATTTTAAGCAACGATGAGGACCAGGGAACTATTAAAAATATGATGCAAAAATCAGTGAATTTATCTGGAAATACCGTCACATCATGACAGAATGGAAGGCCATCTCAAGAGCGCTATGAAAGTTGAGATCTAACCCTTTTTGAAGCCCTAGGCCCATACTGAGGACAACATTGGCTCACCAGCCCCCAAGCACCCATCCCCAGTTGGCCTCCCTCACAGGGAAGAGGATGGCCTGGCCTCTGACCCTCTCACCCCAGAGGGTGACCCTTCACCCTCTGCATCACAGATGCACTCTGGCAGAGGTGACCTCTTTCAGGGCAGCACTGTGCCTGCCCATCACTGCCTCTCTCTCTGGCCCAGGGCAGGCATTAATCCACATCTGTGGAGCTGACTGGAAGCCAAGAGTGGCTGAAAGCCACAGCTGCTGATTCACACGCTGGCCTGAGAGGAGGAAACAGTGACGCCACCTCGTGGGTTCTGGCTTGTGGGCCAGCAGTGTGGGCGGAGGTCCATGCAATTCTGCTTCGCTAAGCAGAACCAAACACACCAACCCTGTGTGCTTTAAGGCAGCCTCCCTCCAGTGAGGGGTGGAAAGCTTGTTGGTACCTGGACTTTCAGCCAATTGTGATCCTGGACAAATGGTCTTTCTAACTGCCTCGGTTCCCATATGTGTGAATTGGGCTAAGGCAGTACCCATGTGTCACACATGTATGGTGTCATCTTGCCGTCCACGCCTCCTCCTTCCAGTGCTAGCGCCCTTTGACCATTGCTGCCCACTACGTGAAATAAGAATGGGACTGTCCCTTAGGATATCCCACCCCCACCTGGCAGATGGTCAGGTGATCTGGCCAACTGGAGTCCTGCTTAAAGCTCCAAAACAGATGCTTCTGGTGGCTCTAATGTGACTTCCTATTCGATCAGAGATGGGGAGCAAAGAGGTCCATCTGGTTCTGTAGATTTCTCTCTGGTTCAAGTCGGTCAGTTGTTTTTTGTTTTTGTTTTATTTCCTATCACTTACAACCCAAGAATCCAGAGGACCAACTCTTTATTCCGGAACACTGTCGCACAGATTCAGTGGCAGCATTAGGCACGAGACCCACGAGCACATGAGAAACGCTCAGATCAATGACCTATAGTGTCTGATATTATAACAACTAGTGATAAAAATACTGTTAAATTCTGAAAGCAAAACAGGCCCAGTTATTAGCACACTGCTCAAATGTCAGAATGCCAGTGGCTTTCACATTGTCCGCTGAAGAGCCAGCTCCACTGTCCACATGGGCTCTGCCCTTATCTGTTCCTGGGATGCAAGCAGGAGGTCCAAAGACCAGCTTCCCTCCAAAGATCAGCTTCTCTCTGAGGATCAGCTTCGCTCTCTGCTCAGTGGCTTTCACTGTGCCCATGGTCCATGCAAAGCCCTGGCCCCAGCCCATATGTATAGACCCAGATGCCAAGGTCTCTTAGTTTCCTCCTATCCGTGGCTTCTATCTCTGTAGAGAGCTGCGACGTGCCGCGCCTTAAAAATGGCGCTGGTCTCTGCCTTCCACCAGCCCGACGGTGAGCGCTCTCGATGGTAAACAAGTCCATGTTTGGCTAAGACCGTTGATGTGGCTTTACTTGATTGGCTATACGTGGGCCTCTAAGATAGCACCATGTGGCTTTACTTGATTGGCTATACGTGGGCCTCTAAGATAGCACCATGTGGCTTTACTTGATTGGCTGTTCATTTAGTATTTAGCCTGTGGGTTGGGTCTGCCCGGCCCCTATTCGGAAGACTGTTTTCAAGGGACCTGAATAAACTGCAGGAGAAGAGCTTTTGCGAGTTGCGTCGTTCTTGCTGGTCGAGAGGGACGCGACATATCTCCACTCCTCACATCTCTTCTGCTTGCCCAATCTCTGCCCCTCTTCTCTGCTTGGCCTTTCTTACCCTTGTCCACTGGGTGATCAGCCTCAGGTTACCTCCTCAGTGCTTGCCTTCTTGGAGGCCAGGTTCCAGAAGTAGCCCAAGGTGACCTGTCTGCCTGCCCTCTTTCTTTGAGGCCCCTTTGCTTATCTGGACACTGTCCCTGAATTTTGGAGCGCCTGGCCCCCCAGGGGTCTTGTCCTTGAATTCTGAAAACACAGTGGACTTCCCAGCAGGAAGGTTCTGGAATGCTGTGTTTTCAAAGCGGCATTTCTGGCAACACTATGAAGCACAGTGTTCAATAAAACTTAATTTCAGCTAAGTGATGAATCATTGTTGAGTATCAGTTCAGCCCAGAAACTGAGTATATATCTGGAATTCACATTGTACTGGGTGTACTGTGTTTTCATTTGCTCAGTCAGGATAGGCCAAGATGGGGCTTCAGGGGATGATGGAGTGCACTTCCCTCCAACTTCTTCCTGAAGCATGTGAAGAAAGCTCGGGCCAGAAAACATGAGAGGAACCCTGCAGCTTAAATATGGTACAGAGGGGCCACAGTTTCTAGTGGCCTGCATGATCCTGGAAGGGACAGAGTCCTGGGGTGGGGACAACCACACCATCCATCTGTAATACCACTGCTGAGCCATTGAACCACCTGCTCCCATGTTTAGCCAGGAGGTAAGGAATGGCAGCTTGGTGCAAGGTCTGGTCAACTTTACCACTCTGGGGTCTAGGGAAGGGACCACAGAGGCTGGGCTTGGGGACACTGCTCCAAGGACAGGAAAACTGCAAGGATAAATGTCCCAGCATCTCGTGTTCCCAGGCATTCTGCACAAAAGCTTTTGAATCCTGGCAAAGCCACTAGCTTTGAAGAAGAGACATCTCATGGGCAGCAGTGAGTACAACACACCACCAGATCAGAGCCCAGTTCCAGATGCCACAAGAGGCCATCTGAACAAGCTCATCCCCCCTCGGCCACCTCACTGCCAACACACCACTGATACACAGGCTACTCGGGGTCTGTCATCTCCCTTTTCTTCGGCTGCAGGGACACAAGGGGGCAACTGAGTCACCAGAAGGAAGACCATTCACTAGTTTTCCTCCGAGGAAAAAGGATGCTGTCCTGGCTAGTTTTATGCCAAGTGGGCTTCACACAAAGTGAAGTCATAGGAGAGGAAGGAACCTCAGTTGAGAAATGTCTCCCTAAGATCTGGTTGTAAGGCATTTTATTAATTAGTGATTGGTGGGGGAGGGCCTAGCCCCATTGCGGGCGGGGACACTCTTGGGCTGGTGGTCCCGGGTTCTATAAGAAAGCAGGTTGGGCAAGCCATGGGGAACAAGCCAGGAAGCAGCACCCCTCCATGGCCTGTCTATCAGCTCCTGCCTCCAGGTCCCTGCCTTGGCTTCCCTCAATGGACTGTGACTCAGGATACATAAGCCAAATAAACCATTTCCTCCCCAAGTTGCTCTGGTCGAGGTGTCTCAGCACAGCAACAGTAACCTTAAGACAGGTGAGTGATTTGCAGGCAGAGTGCAAGCATCATGAATGGGATGTGTAGCTCAACAGGAGAGTCCCCAGTCAGTCCTTTCTGGAATTGTAGTAGCTGTACCATTTACTCAGTGGGGGCACTTGGGATGAGGAGCCATCAAATGTAAAAATGCCTCAGGGGTGGGAGTAGGGGCACACCTCTAGCTGAAGGGCTTTTTCAGTACCCGGTGACCTCAGGGAGCACACCAGAGGGTCTGAAGGACTCTGGGCTGTATGGTTCTGTGCCGCCCCCTTAGCTGCAGGTACCAAGAAGGGCTGGACTCCCTGGGCAAGGCACACAGTAGCCAGGAAAGCATGGCCCTGAGCACCCTGTGGGAGGCCACACTCATGAGCTTCTTCCAGCTCATGGCTGGAAAACCACATGCAAAGTCCTTCTTCTGTGGCAGGAATGGAAGAGTATCTGTGATCTGCAGAAGCCCATCCCAGGAGGCCTTGCTTTCAGAGGATCGGGATGAATCCAGAGGGACTTCACAGGCCGACAGCAGGATGTGGGGACCTGCTGGAGCCACCTCGGCTTGGCTCAGCCTCTTTTTTTAAAAACGAGCAGTCATTGGTTTTTATTTTCACTAAGAACAGGGCTATGTGTACACTGCACAACATTTGGAAAACAGAAAAAAAAAGCACAGACAAGCAAAAAAGAAAAAGTGCAACATATTTTATCAGCTCTATTTCTGGATCTCTGCAGAAGGCCATTTCCATCCTTCACTGGAAATCTGCTGAGAAAGGCCTGAGCATGTGCCCGTAGCCAGATTGACATGACACCCTGGCAGAAGCCAGGCACAACTGTACCACCCTCTTGGAATTCTCCTTGTGCATGTCACCTGGATCCTGTTCTCTACGGATGGGCATTTAAGCAGCCACCAACCTACAACGATGGTAAATGGCAGTATACACAGCTGTTTCTAGTAAGGCTTGCTGTTGTCAGACCTGGGCCAGGGCCTGGGTCCTCTATAATCCTCACACTGGCCTCCTCAAACTGGAGCTGCCAACAACCCCATTTTGTAGATGGGGCCGTGAGCACAGAGAGTGCAAGTGATGTGACTGTGGTCACAGTTGGTAAGTGGCAGAGTAGAAATCTGAACCCACCTGTCTGGTGCACTGTCTCCAGTCACTAGAGGCATGGAAGGAGTCAATGTCTGTTCTCCGTCGGTGTTGAAATAGTTTGGAGCTATGCTGGCACAGCTTCCTTGCACTGGCAGGACCCAGAGCCCTTATAGCCCTCCCTTGCCCATGAGGGGAAGGCCTGGTGCCTGCATGGGGGTGGGGTGGGGGGGGGGGGGTGGTATTGGTGAGGAGACTGGAGCAGTGAGCACAGTTGCCAAGATCCCCAGAAGAGCATGCTGAAGCCCTCTTGCTTGCCACCCGACCAGCAACCCACCTACATTTTTTTCAGCCACAAGAAAGCAACCGACACTTTTGTCCCTCCGAAGACAGGGTTTCTTCATGGAGCCCTGGAACTCACTCTGTAGACTGGAATGGCCTCGAACTCAGAGAATGTCCTGCCTCTGCCTCCTCCCTGAGCGCTGTAATTAAAGGCGTGCACCTCGACACTCAGCACAACAGACACTTAAAAAAAAAAATTCTACTCAGGGGCTGGAGGGATGGCTCAGAAGTTAAGAGCATTTGTTGCTCTTCCAGGTGACCCAGGTTCAGAGGATGGAGCACCCTCTTCTGGCCTCTGAGGTCACACAGACACACACATGCACACATAGATAAAAATAAAAGAAGTCTCTTTTTCAAAATGCTGTAAGGGCACTACCGCTGTGACAGACATGGTGAAGGACAGAGCCATCTGTAGAGGAGACTGGGGTGGCTCTTGATGCTGCGGCATGGCACTCACGTGGGCAGGTGCCACAAGACAGAACAAAAGAGTAAAGGCAGGCACAGCATATCCTCAGAGGGCCGTGAATCCAGACCATGGCCATGCCGTGGCTCTTCATGGCTACCACTAGTGACGGTCACCAGGCTCAGCACTGAGGGTCAGGACTTAAACCCGAGTCATTCAGATGCTGTGGGAAGTGTCCCTGCCAAGCTTCCCGGCTCAGCAGTGATGAGATTCAGAGCCAGGCTTTGCCTCCACAAGGAAGAGGTAAGTCAGTAAGGAATGTGCTAGTCGCTGGCAGGCTCTCTCCAGCAGAATCTAACACCTTCAAATTCTCACACTATCTTCTCAGGAGGAGCCACCTCACTCACAAAGCCAAAAGCCAATGTGGAGGGGGAGGTGGCCCACCGCCACACAAAACGTGTATCTAGGCTGGTTTGTCTCTGCCATTCACACTGGCTGCCCTGCTCTGAGGGTTTCCATAAAAGGAGTGCCAGGGACGGCAGAGGAGGGAAGTGGATATATGTGGGTAGCAGGTCTCCAGTCCACACATTCAGTATCTGGAAGCCACCACACAATACAGAGGAGAGCTCTAGCTGCCCAGGATATGGGCACAATCCACACACACTGACCCAGCTGGCTCTATCCCTCCAGGGCTCCTGGTATCTGATCAGTGAAGTGGGGAGGCCCTGCCAATCTCTCAGTCTGAAGACAATCCACTCAGAGCTTCTTTGGAGTAGGTGACCATGGCTGATGACTTGCATGTTGGCTGACTGAATACGCAGAGAGAGCGGACAAGGGCCTAGAATGACCCTGGGATCTCAGAAGTGGTGGCATCAGTGAGCCACCTGAGGCCACCCAGCTCTGTGGTGGGATCAGAAGGCACAGACAAACATGCCACACTCAATTCTCATGCATCTCTCCCTGCCGTGCGACCTCACACACATACTTGGGATTCTCTGAGCCTACAGTCTTCTCAAGGGGAAACTGAGAACACTAATCTAACCACTGAAAGATTAGTATCCCAGATACATAAACCTTTCACATAAAGAGAAGATGAAAAAGGAAAAACCGCACTGAGCCAGCAGCAAAGGGTAAACAGGCAATTCAGAGGAGGAATCTCAGCTGCCCGTGAAGGCACGAAAGGCCACTGGACCTCATCAGCAAGCAGGGAAGGGCTAACAAGCGCCATCACGGGACACTACCACGCAGCAAGCAAACGTACATCAACTAGAAAGTCTGACAACAGAGAGACTGAGTGGAACCCAGGGCAGAGGGAACCCGGGGACACGGCTCCTGGGGTGACTGACACACATGGTTCCTGTTCTGGGACTACAGACAGAACAGTCCCAACCAGGCTAACTGCCGGGAAGAACAGCGCAGAGTACCCAGTAGGTGAGGACCTTTAGGATGGAGGGAAACAGCCACACACGGAGTACTATGCAGCAGCTAAAATGAACTGGGGCTTTGGTATTGACATAGATCTGAATAGGGCAAGATTTTTTATGCTTTTATAACATTGAAGACAAGACTGAGAGGGGGTTAGCAGGTAAAACGTATGAAGGGCAAGGGAGGGGATACCGATGGCAAATGGACTGCCGCGATGGCTGTTTAGTTCTACAGAGTTACTTCAAATGACAGTGGCCTCTACGGTTACAATAGGTCACTGTGGTGGTATGTTAATGACACTTGAAGAAGGCAGCTAAATTAAAAAAAAATTATCCTTATGAACCTGAATTTTATTTCATGTGTGTAGATGTTTTTCCTAAACAAATGTGAACCATATGTGTGCCTGGTGATGGTGGAGGCCAGAAGAGGGCATCCAATCCAATGGAACTGGAGTTATAGGTGGTTGTAAAGTGCCATGTGGGTGCTGGGAACCAAATCTAGGCCCTCTGCGAGAGCAACAAGTGCTCTGAACCACTGAGCCATCTCTCTAGCCTGTGAATCTGTATTTTAACAGTGAGCACTGCCCAGGCATGGCAGGTCTTTAATCCCAGTTCTCAGAGGGCAAACAAAGGCAGGCAGATCTCCATGAGTTCAAGGCCAACAGGGTCAATGAGACCCTGTCTCTGAAAAGAAAACAAGTGTGTGGGAATGATAAATGACAAATGCAGGGTAGTGGGCTGGGGAAAGACACCGATAGGGAGGGTACATAGGGGGCTCTGCACCTCTGATTCTGTCTTAAATATAAAGACAGAAAGGGTCTGAAAGGCATACAGAGGCAGAGCCTGAGGCGGAAGTCTACAGACAGGGATAGGCTTCTTTCTCTCTGTGTGTCCACAACGCTGGCATCACATGATGGGAGCCTGTCACCCTGAAAGAGCTGTCATGACAGTGATGCCCACACCCAGGGCCCCACCCAGGGCGACTTAACACTGCTGTAGTTAGAGGCCCTCCTGTGCCTTTGACCCTGACAGCTGCCCCCCTCATGGGATTCTTCTGTATTGGTACAGAGGAGGGGATCCCAACAAGAACCCCCAGAGACTACAGGGTGTTCAAAGGCACTCCAGGTAGGGAGGGTGGCCCTAGCGTGTCTCTCTGAGGAGCTCCCTTCGCTTCATCCTGAAGTCCAGACTCGGAGTGGGACAGACACAGAAGGGGCTGCACAGTGACAACACCAACACCAGCCTTGTTGTCCACAGAAGGCGGCCTTTGTGAACAGACTATTAATCTAACATGGGGGTGGAGCAGGGGACCTGGCCCTGAGCCCCAGGCACTGTTGTCCAACTGCAGCCTCAGAACCAGCGACCCAGTCCCTTCCAGGCATGGACTCGGGGAGACACAGCGGCCAGGACACTCTGGACTGCACACTGCCCTGCATGGTGGTGCTGTGACTGGGGCAGGAATGCATGGTGTCACTCCTGGTAAGGTCTGCATATGGTCTATCCCCATCCAAGAGTTCTGTGTTGTTCTTGGTCCCCAGGGTGGTGCTGTGAGAAGTGGCAGGATCTAAGAGGCGGAGCCTAGGGTGGTTAAGTTGTTGGCTATGGGCCTTAAAGAGAGGTTAAGGTAGCTCTCCTAGGGCCACAGTACCCAAAGGGCTGTGGTTGTTATGAAAGAGCAAAGTGGCCCACCCCCCCATCTTTCTGGCTTCTAGTTTTACCACGATCTCTCCCTCCACACATGCTCCCCCCAATGATGTGACCTACAACCCTGTGACTTGGCCAAGAAGCCCTTACCAGTAGCCAAACTGATGAGAGAGCCCAATCTTCGACTTCCAGCTTCTCAGCCTCTTTATTTACTAAGTACCCAGCCTCAGGTACTTGGCCATCCAATGAAAAACAGACTAAGATAGTTCCCAAGGGGACATGCGACACTCAATACTTGGCTATATTTTTGGTTGTTACAACTGAGGAGAGGGAAGCTGCTGTGTGGAGGGGCAGAAGCAAGGTTACCACAGCCTGGCTGCCAACACCTGTCTCCAGACCCACTCCTTTTAGTGTGCGGAGCTTGGGAGGTATGTGCCATAGTCCAGGCTGTTGGCTTTGGGACCCTGCCACCAGCGTATCAACTTATCTGTTCCCCTGGATGACTCAGGCTGCAATCATCCCCGCCCCCCTCTTCATCTGGGGAATCAACGGCTGGATGGCAGGGAGAAGGCCCCTTCTCACAGTAGTGACTAAGCCCACATACGGAGGAACAAGTTCTCGGAACAAGCTCCCGCATGACTCCAGCACGTTTCCAATCAGAGAGGCATGGACATCATGGGGCTGCAGTTAAGAAACCCAATGGGCCGCTCCCCCTGGGAGGGGGATATCGTTGCCCCATCTCACTTATGAGGACACAGAGACAAGTAACAGTTAGCAACCCAGAGCGCAAGAGCTGAGCCCCCAAGCTAGGGTGTTACACAAACCTGGCTCAGTGGGCCCCTAACAACTGGCTGGAAGCTCAGGGGTACCCCTCAAGGCTGCAAAACCCTGGCAGGGAGGCATGGGCCTGAGTGGATTCCCAGGCTTTGAGAGTACTTTGTCCAGGCCTCTGTGGGTGTGTGGGATGTGAGAAGAGGCGTGGTCTGATAGAACTTTTTTTGGGGGGGTCCAACAGGCCTGGACTTACATGCCTGCTCTGCTCCTCACTGTTAGTGTCCTCATTTGTGAAATGAACTTGAGAAAACCACCACTAAATGCGTGTGACAGCACAAGAGAGAGTAGCAGCTGTATCTATTCTGGTGTGCCAGGCTCACAGATCTGGTGGGCTCACAAAGGCGGCATGGAGAATTCCAGAATTCCTCCAGTTGGGTGTGTTGCTGAAAAACTGTCCCATACTCAAGAGGCAACTCAACAGGCTCCAACAAGAAACCAAGATTTGGCAGCATTTGAAACAGTTAAAAGGGGGGGGGGGGGGGAGGTGGTGGGAAACCAAGACAATTTAGCTGAGCTCTGAATCAAGGAAAACTTAGCTCTATTTAAAGACAGCACAGGTCCAGGAAGCAGCCCCCGCTGGCTGGCCCAGGGCTGAGCAACTGAATGCCTAGCCAATAACAATACATCGGAACACAAGACACCCTTTCTGTAGAGTGCAGCAGATTACCGGCCATCTCCTTCCAGAATTTTATGGGCGGCTCAGGGAAGGCATGCCTACCTGTCTGCTTTGTAAGAATGACTCTCTTAAACAAATAGAACCAAAGGGGGCTTCCAGGGAGGCCCCTGGCCAGCCTTTCTCCAGCCAACGCCCTTTTCTAGTCATTGTTACACTCTTCTTTGTTAGATATTTTTTTTCCCTCCCTCTTGCTTTTTTTTTTCCTTCCTGGTTAACTTCTCCAGGGCTGCCACAGACAACTTCCTCCAACCAGGGACACCCCCCACCCCCAACTCCTCCTCTGGATCCGCTGTCCTACTACCCAGAACCTCTGGGGTGGAACCAGGGCCACCTCAACCTCAGACACGGTCCCTAAGCAGCCCTGGAGGCCACTTTCCACCTGCGGGTCACCGCGGGCCCCAGGCCCCCCTTCCACTTTCTAGAACCCTTAGCCGCTGGTCCTCAACCTTCCCATCTGCAAAATGACGCCAAGGACCCATTTCCTCCACCCCTTGGCAGCTCCAAACAAAATTCTCATTTAACAGAGGGGGGTACTCTTGGGGGAAACTTTCCCACATTGTTAAACGGAAGTTACTGGAAAGAGGCGCTCAAATGACCCATGCCCAGAAGGACGAGGGGCTTGGTTGGCTGGTCCCACGAGGCTGGGCGCCTCCGGGCAGGAGGGTGGCCTGAGACCCGCGCCTCGGTGGGTCTCTCTCCTGGTTTCTGTCTTCGTCTCCAGCAGCGGCTGGGGCCAGACTTTTGCACGGGTGGGCAGGGCGGGAGCTCGCGACGAGATGGCGGGGAGGGCGCGGGGACCAGGGGCGAGCAGGGAGATGGCGGGGAGGGCGCGGGGACCAGGGGCGCGTGGGGAGACAGACGGCAGGGAGGACGCGGGGACCCGGGGCGCGTGGGGAGACGGCGGTCAGGGCGCCGGGCACAAGTTCTGCGCGGGGCTGGGGTCGCCGCGTGGCGCGGGCGCCGACTCACATAATGCTTGTTGGGCACGCGCCGCTTCTGCACGTCCAGCACCTTCACCTCCACGATGCTGCGCCTCGGCGGCATGGCCGTTCTCCGCGCCCAGCGCCGTGCGGGCCGGCCGGGCCAAAGCGATCCGAGCCGCCGAGCTCCAGCTGCCGCCACCGCCCTCCGCGCCCCGCCCCTGCCCGCCCCCGCGCCGCCCGCCCACCCCGCTTAAAGGGCCCGCCCGGCCGGGCCCCGCCACGTCCGCCCGCGGGTCTTTGTCCCCGCGCCCGGCGGGACGGCGCGCTCCGCCCCTCGCGCCCCGGCCTGGTGACTCTAAGCCCACGCATCCAAGTAGCCTGCTCGAGCTCTCCATCCCCGAAATGGGTCCAGGGTGGTTGCCCACCCCCCTCGGTATCCGCGAACCGCGGGCGTGTCGGTCGCTATTAATCCGATCGATCGGCCCCAGGCCTGGGATCAGGGGAGACGCGGTGGTTACTAGGTCTCCTGGGTTCAGAGAAAAAAAAAAAACTGCAAAAATACCCTCCGTGCCCTGCAAAGGGTGGCGAATGTGAATCAGAGCGGGGGTTCTGGGTCGGTAGCGAGGCCCTGACTCCTGGGTAGACTGAGTCCACACCTGGCCCTGTGTCCTGTCCTTTTCACAGATGGCCAATTAAAGTATCACAACACCTGGGAAGGGAAAAAAGATGATTAATCGCCCTTTATAGAGGGCCTAACTGAGGGCAGCCTCCAGATTCATGGAGCAGGTGGTCGGAACCCATGGTTGCCCCACACTAAGCAAATCAAAGCCACAAGTGACTTTTCACCTAGCGCCTCGACTGGTAGCATTGGCTGGGCACTCAGTAACTGACAGATGCTGGCTGAATGAGTTAATGAATTAATGAACGAATGATGGGACACACACAACAGCATGGATAGGAAATTCAGGCTCCAGGTAAGTGTTCTCACAGCTACAGAGTAGGGATTTCCCCTTGAGGCACCTTCCCATCAGCCAATGAATTTCTTGGGGTTCTCCTCAGTCCAGGCAGCCCTTACAGATTGCTTCATTTTGATTCCTTCTGGAAACCCCTCCATCGCCTTTTTGTCTTCCTTGCCCATCTTTTTCACCTCTCTGGCCTTGAAGGCAGCTCTGGATGGGCTAGACCAGCAGTCCTGTGCTTGGGTTACTTGGCTACTGCCAGGCCCTGGCCGAGGGAGAAAAGTCTGGGTAATCCTCTCCCCCAGCTCCCTTCCTTCAGAATTGTCCTTACCAAAGGCCACCATTTCCTACTAGGGGTGGCCCCCAGACACAGGACCCCCTTCTTGGCTCCATTAGTGCTGGCCATCCCTTAACAAACGGACTCTTCATTAAACAGTCCTCACTGACCCATTTGGAGAGTGGCGTCCATTTGGGATCAGGGCTCCTCCCTGGCCCAGTAATTGCCTCCAGACACCTTTTCCAGCAGAGCTGCGGCCCTGACCACACTTGAAATATGCAATGTGGTGACCACAGCTTTTCCCATCCTCTGCATAAAGCAAGCCTTCCTAGCAAGACAGAAACACAAACTGCTGAATCTGGATGTTGTCTGAATCAGCCAGTTTCCCCAATTCCCAGGTTTCCAGCCTCCTCATGGAGGAAAACAAGCAAAAAATAAGGCAGGAGGTTTCTAGCCCTCGTGGTGTGTCTAACTCCCTGCCTGGGGTAGGGTGGGTCCTGGCCTGAGGAGATTATATTGTCCCCACCACCACCTGCCTGTAGCAACAGCTATGCTGTTATCTCCCATACTCTCTCATCCTTGTCCCCTCTGCCTGCCGATTTCTGTCTGTCTGAGTCTGATCACTCTGGGTCACTCAAGAAAGTTCACTCTTGCAGCATTTGTCTTTGGGTGTCTGGCTCATTTCACTTAACATCCACGAGGCTCATCCTCATCCACGTTACCTGCTTCAGAATCATCTTCCTCTTTGTGGCTGAGTACTATTTCATTGTGTGCACTTTATACGTTTTCTTCATTCATGTGTTGGTGGTGGTCACTTTGGCTGTTTCCATGGGGAATGTTGAAATACAGATATCCATTCAAAGTCCTTTCTTGCAGTTCTTTTGTTTGTTTGTTTGTTTGTTTTTTTGTTTTTTCAAGACAGGGTTTCTCTGTGTAGCCCTGGCTGTCCTGGACTCACTTTGTAGACCAGGCTGGCCTCGAACTCACAGAGATCCACCTGCCTCTGCCTCCCGAGTGCTGGGATTAAAGGCGTGCACCACCATGCCTGGCTTTCCTGCAGTTCTTTAAGGTATATTTCAGAAATAAAGTGTCTGGATTGCATGATTATTCTACCTTGATTTGTTCATTCTTATGTGGTGCTGCCCTCCTGTCTTCTTGGTGGCCCTGCCATTCTTACCGCCCATCAGCAGTGCACCAACAGTCCAGCATTCTCCCCTCCCCTCCCCATGCCTGCTACTTTCTGCTTTTCCTATTGTTCTTGACCACAGACACCCCAGTGGCATGGAGTCGAGTAGTGACTCACTGTAGCTTTTATTTGCATTTCCCCAGTGATTAGTGACAGGAAAAATGCCTGTTCAAACTCCTTGCCGAATTTTACACAGGGTGTTGGCACTTTCCTCTTGCCTTTCTGAATCTGTGACTTAACCTCCTTCACATCTGGGCTTTCCCAAGCAGGCAGCCTATTTGGGGTGGGGCCTGAACTGCGGGCTAGTGATGTGATTTAGGTTGCCTATGCACACTGGAAAGGGCCACCCAGGCTTTGCAGGACAACTGAGGATTATCTCCTGAGGGAGGAAAACCCACAACTCATGTGGTCAGTGTAGTTTAAGGGGACAGGGATACCTACTGTGGTGCTTTGTCAGCCACGTAAAACACTTCTGCAAATTCAAGTGCACAAAATCTCTAACAGGAAGGAAAATTCCACTTGGATTCTAAACTTACTCCAGCCAGCAACCAGCCTAATAATGTTTGTGGAGGCTTGTCAGTGAGTTTGGTACTAGCCTGGCACTTTCCATTCGTATTGTCTGACTTGGGACCATAACCCTCTGAGTTACAAGCCCCTGTGAGTTACAAGCCATCCTTTCTGTTTGCTGATGAGGAAGTTGAAGAGGCTTGTATGGGCCAGTGCTTCCTTGAGATGACAATGCTGGTACGAAGTGGCATTTGCAGATAGTCTGAATCAAAACTTTGTGGCCAGCCTTAAATCTGTGTCTAACAGGGCATGACCTTGGTCTTTTCATCCTCAGACAGCATGAGAACAGCCACAGTCTTAGAGGCTTGTCTGAGGGAGGTAGTTCATGGAAATTATGTGAAATTTTTTTTGGTGATATTTTCTACCAGCTAAACTGATAACAGCTGAACTTTCCCTTAAACCTCAAGTATCAGGTTTGACTTTAATCGGGGTGTTGCCCAAACTGCATCTATGTTTTTCTTACTCTGAATCTCTTTTCAGCTCCTGATCACATGTCCAGTCTCATCCCTACCCGCCAGTCCTCTCTTCTGGTTCCCAAGGACTGGGGAGATGGCTCAGGGATAAAGCACGTATTAAGTAAACACAAAGACCTGAGTTTGGATCCATAGTACCCATATAAAAAGAAAAAATCTGAGAGCAGTGGTTCATGTCTGTAAGCAATCCCCCTAAGACAGACAGATCTCAGGGGATTGCTAGCCAGCCAGTCTAGTCAGTAAGTGAGCTTCAGATTCAGTGAGAGACTCTGTCTCAAAATTATAAGGTGGAGAGGAACAGAGAAGACATGTAGACCTCTGGACTCCAGTGTGCACACACAGGCAAGTGCACACTCATATATATCTAGACACACAAGGAAATACCACACATGTCCTAGTTAGATTTTGCCAACTTGACTCAAACCTAGATACACTTGTGAAGAGACATTTTCAACTGAAGAATGGCCTCTGCACATGTCTGTAGGGCATTTTCTTAACAGCTAATTGATAAGGAGGGTACAACCCACTGTGGGCAGTGTCATTCCCTAGGCAGATGGGCCTTGGTTGTATAAAAAAAGGTAGCTGAGCAAGCCAGGGGAGCTATCCAGTAATCAGTGTTCCTTTACTGTCTCTGCCTCAGTCTGCTCCCACTTCCCTCAGTGAATGACTACCTGGGAATTGTAGGATGAAATAACTCCCTTCCTCTCCAATTTGGTTTTTGTCATGGTGTTTTATCTTAGCAATAGAAAACTAATCAGAACAACACACAAAAATAAAATTAAAAAAAAGGTGTGGGGGGCCTATGAGGTGGCTCAGAGGATAAAGATGCTTGCTGCCAAGACTGATGACCCGAGTTCGATCCCTGGAATCCACATGGTAGAAGAAAAGAAGTCTCATAACTTGTCTTCTGCCTGCACACACGCATTGTAACGCACCCACACAAGTGTGCACATGCACAGAAACAAACAAACGAGCGAGCGTTGAGTCAACAAGAACACCTCTGGGAGGCAACTCCATCCCAGACCCCTCCCCTCCTGTGAGTACATTCCAGGTAGAGCAGCTTGCTCCTCCTGGCGGCTAAGGCTTTCAGTTTCCCAAGTCAACACCCTTAACACCATTCCTATACAACCCAGTTTAACCCTTAACACTACTGACCAACTGGATCTCAGGCCTTCCCCTGCTCTGATGAAAACCACAGTCCATGAGAGAAGTTCACTACCCCACTTTCTCTTAAGGGGTCCTTCTCAGGTTTCCTCTGAAATAAACCCATCCTTCTCTGTCCAGCCACCTCCTCATCTTTCTTCTTAAAAATGTAATTTTTTCTTTTATTTTCTTTCTTTTTTTTGTCTTTGTTTTAAGAAAAGGAGGGCTGGAGAGATTGCACAGTAGCCAAGAGCTCTTGCTGCTCTTGCAGAGAACCTGAATCTGATTCCCAGGACCCATCAGGAAGGGATGCACACAGTCTCCAGGGCGCCCTCTACAGGATGGTGTGAGAGTGCACACAGTCTCCAGGGCGCCCTCTACAGGTTGGTGTGAGAGTGCACTGCAGTCTTCAGGGCGCCCTCTGCAGGCTGGTGTGAGAGTATACTGATTATCAGCACCATTGTCATCTTCCCCATCACCATCACTTTGCGCAACTCAGTGCTTGTTAAATGTCTGTTTATAGGAATGGACCCAGACCTGAATGGTGCAGACAGTTTCTGCATGGGCGCATGCACACCCCAAAGTGTTCACATACAATACACACACACACACACACACACATACACACACACCTGGCTCCCTCACCAGACTCCAAGCTTCCTAGGAGCCAGATTGACTTTACCTGTTTTTAAAACTCCCAGCTCCCTGCACAGACTTGCAGCGAGGTCCCAGAGAGACGCTTTTGTGATGGACAAGCCTGTCTCTGACTGCTGGATCACAGTAAGTCCTTGCCAGTGACAAACCAGCCTCTAGGTGGACTTTTCCATCTCTAAGAGGCATCTGAGAGCAGGTCATTGCCCTTGATTTAGGTGTGCAGAGGCCAAGGATAGAGCTCAGACTTCCGCCTTAGCTGGTGTTATTCCAAATTCGTGGTCCAGAAGGCATTTTGCAAATTCAAGTGCTGCAGGGCACAAAGCACCCCAGTTGGAGTGGATGGAGCGCTGCATTCCACATGGCAGGGCTGTGCAGGAAGGGCCACACTGGAGAGGCATCTCATCAACTTGAAGGAGCTCATGGTCTTTTTGGGATTTTGATGTTGGCTTGGCTGGCAGGCTGTACTTCACCCAGTCCCTAGACTGCAGACAAACAGGCAGGCCAGGGAGGTAGAAGCCTGGTTTTGTTGCCTCTTTATCAGCAGCCCCTGAGGTTGGAACTGAGCTCTTTTCCAGGACATGGTTGGATGGAGAGGGGGCAGAGACCATCTCCCTGAGGTGCTGTCTGCCTGTCTGTCTCTGTGGGGATACTCATCACAAGAACAACACCTGTGAAAGTTTAGGGGCCTCGTACACACAAAGCATACCTGGAAGAAGCTGGCTTAAGCAGAATCCCCATGCAGGGAGAGCCTCGTGGGATGGGAGAAGGCCATGTGTTCTCAGGGGTGGAGCAAGCCCTGCAACCTCCCTTCCATCCTGTCTATATTTCCTGAGGCCAAGTTATAGGGAGCTCCATTTAGGATCCTCCCATGCCCAGAAGCCTTTCTTGGACCCCACTGTTCACAGATGTTCTTCACTGTAGGTGGTGTTCAAGGCCTCCATGACTAATCCCCTCCATGCTGCTTCGTGTCTTCCTACCTCCCGCTGTCCACCTCCCCCCCCACACTTTATAAAGAAATATGCAACTGCTAATGTGCATCAACCAGCCATAACCTACAACATCGTAAATTCTGTAGTCAACGGTGTCTCTAACATGCCTGTACTAGTCCACATGCAACAGGAAGTTAGAGTCTGGATACCTTATAAAGAAATGAGGTTGGGTTAGTTCACAGTTTGGAAGATGAAAAATCTAAGGTCAGGAGGTTCCCTGTGACCCCTGATGAGGACCTAGTAGTTGGTGGCATCATGATGGTGGGAGTGTGCAGAGGAGATAATTGGCGAGATATGAGCACTACTCTTGAATATGACAGCAAGTTGCTCTTGAGAGAACTAACCAGGTCCAAGGAGCACCACAGTGATCCCTCCTGAGGGTGGCGCCCTTCTGCTCGATCCACTCTCTTACAGATTCTGCTACACTGCCTTGTGTGTGTGTGTGTGTGTTTTCAGCTCACAGACCCATCCAAGCCATAGTGAGCCCAGCAGATCTACAACACATTCTTTTTCTCATTTCAGTGAGAAAACAGGAGCTAGGCAAGGATGCAGGAGCATGGTTTGTTAGGATCTGAGCTCAAATGTCTCTGACTGCTTCTGAGAAACAAAGTCCCCTTTAAGGACTGGACTGGAGTCTTCCTGATACCATATCTCCTCCTTCCACTGAGCAGCAGCTTCTGAGCGTTCTCAGCCAGGAGAGTGTTTAACCAAGGAAAATCGGATTGTATTTCCCACCCCCATTCTCCCATTGCTTAAATGTCCCGGTGATTTTCCTGCAAACTCTTAGAGCAGCCATTAGGGGATTAACAGAATCTGGCTTGAGTGACCTGCTGACCTCATCTAGTCCCGTCCTCTGTCACACCTCCCTACAGCAAACTGGCTTCTCTCCGATTCTAGAAATGTACCCTTTTATATGTGGTGTTCACTGCTCCAGAATGCTTTTCCTGTCTTTAAAGCTTTTGTCTAAGTGCCCTCTCTTCTGCACCCTTTCCTATTGGAGCCCCCTTCACCTCCCTCATGCATTCTCTTCACAGCTCTTGGCATTACCATCGTCTCTTCTTGCATGGCCCTCAATCAGAATGTATCTGTGTGAGGGTGGCCAGGCATCTCCCCTGCTATTATCCTCCAGGTCAGCACAGTCACAGAGGCCCTTAGAAAAGAGTCTTGAATAAAACACTGCCTTTCCTACGAGAGGAACAGAGGTCTCCACAGAGTGTCCAGCCCCTGGCAGCTGATGGGTAAATATTTACCAAAGGAGTGGATGGATATGGGTTTGTACCGGTAAAGATCATATTGATCACAAAAGACTTTTGGGTTACATTTCAGTTCAATGAACACATTCTCCAAAGGTATCTATGAGGCTAAACCTGGTGACCAGAGTGTTGTTTACAGAAGCGGGAGACTGGCAACAAGATGTAACTGTTTAATAGTGAATATCACCCTGCCACTGAGTGGCTCCAATGTAGACTGGGTGTGCTTTTTCATACAGCCACAAGATGGCAGCCTCTATAGATGGTCCACAAAACAGTCCCCAAAGGAGCAGCTGTTGCTCCCACTCCCGATATCCCAGTACATCCTGACACCTGACAACCTAGCCATGTGTGGTTGCTCCATGGACTATGCATACTGTGGCTCAGCCTTGACTACTCAGATACATTGCAGAAGAACATGGTTTAAACGTGCAGGTGACACTCGGAACCCATTTATTCATTCACTAGACAAGCATTGATAACCTAATACCTGCCAAGCACTGAACAAGGTGCCTGGGAGCCAGAAGCAAACATAACCCGTAAGGATATATATTTTTATAGTATATATAAATATTTATAATATAGTATATACAGTAATATATATAGTATAGTATATATAGTAATATATATAGTATATAGTGTTATATATATGTATATATATACATATATATGTATATATATATAACTCTGAATCACATTCTAACAGGGAAGGCAGGCAACAGGCAACAAGCAATTAATAGGAGATATGTCTCTCCCATAGAGAGTCACTGTTAGAGACAAAATAAAAATATACAAAGCACTCTGTAGGTGTTCAGGGTGACACTGAGCCCCAGCCAGTGTTTCTGAGCTAGAGGGCCAGTTCATGCCCCTCAGTAGCATAGAACCTGGGCACAACTCTTTGAGTCGGCTGCTCAATAGGTTTACCCCTGGGGATCTGGTGTAGCTCGGTGGGGTTGGGAGGTGGAGGAAAGGAGGAAGAAGATGGTAGGTGGCTGGGCAAGCTGGCACTGAGGAGTCAGGAGATCCTCAGTGCAAGCAGTATTGCAGGGAACAGAGGTTCCGAGGTGGAGCTGGGCCCTGGCCCAAGAGTCCTGGCAGCATACAAGCTGACCCTGTGATGGTAGGAAGCATGGGTGGATATCCTGGGGAAGGAAAGGGACTCTTGAAGGAGATGGTGGTCCTCTAAGAACTGGGTGGTCGCTGTGCAGATGTGCTGTTGATGTTGTTGGGAAATGACACACAGAAAGGGGTGTAGAAGGAGTCTTGGTGGGAGTTCATGCTGGGTGGCTGTGGCATCCAGGCCCTAGTCATCCATGTGGACGAGCAGCCCTGCCTACTGCTGACTCAGCTATGGGCCTCAGGGAAGCAGGCCTGACTCCTCAGAGTGGGTGGCCCTGGCCAACCAGAACCTGGAGCGTGGCAATGCCAAAGACCAGCAGGGGACTTTGGCTGCCCTCCTACCACACGACCATCAGGATGTCACCACCATGCCTGGGCTCTGTGGAGCCGAACTTCTTCCTCATCTTTGAGTGTCCTGTAGCAGCGACTCACTGGAAGGTTCCAGCTGGGGAAGGTTGGGCTGTACACTCTGGTCAGCCAGCCCCCACCGGGCCCTTTCTGAGAGTGTCTTAATGTTTTTGATCTGGTTCCAATCGATGCCCCTAAGCAACACAGAACCTGGACCTAGTTCTTTAAGCCTGTTGCTCAAAGAGGTTTTTCAAGCATATTGCTCTATAGCCGGTGAACGGGAGAAACTGGAGAATCTCTCAACACATGTTTGGTACAACCAACCAAAAATAAACAAAACAACAACAAAAACCCAAACACCTGGCTGTAGGTCTGCAGGGTCACTTCAGACGCAGTAGCTGCTCCTCCTCCTCAAATGTCATGTCCACTTTGGTGACAGAGCCGATAGCCTGACAGCCAGGTGGTAGGAGGTGGTTTTGCCTCTGCCCTGGGTGTGGCAGGATTTAGGCTCACATAATCAAGTGCTTCCCTACGTGGGATTTCTTTTTCCTCCAGACTAAGTTCTTCCTGATTCCCCCACTTTAATTCCTGAGGTTAGGCCTCCACAAGGGTCTCTTGGGACAGCCCCTACCCTTGTCTGGCTCCCATAGTCAGTCATCTGTCCAACTTTCCCAGATGATGAAATAATATATATGTTTTTAAAAAGCAGCACAGTACAGGGGGCCTGGGGAGCAAGGACTGGGGAGAATAAACAGCACTTCCCCCTTTTGTTTTTTACTCCCTGACCCTGACCCTTAGTCATCTCCAATCTCCCCCACTTTTAAAAGATGTTTATTCTTTCCCAATTCCATATATATAGTACACTTTGATCACACCCTCCCCCATTAACCACTCTTGTCCCCTTCTTCTTCCCACTCTTGACAAGTACTCTCTCCCCAGCAAGTCTCTTCCTGCTTTCACATTGTGTGTGTCTGCTGGAAGCGGTTTACTTTGCAGTCATCCTCAGGGAACAGGGGTTTTCTTTTGGGTCGTTTGCTGTTTTCCCTCTTCCAGTTACAGAGCCAGGGATCTGCCTAAGGATAGGGACTTGGGAGGACACTTGACACAGGCATGCTTGTTTTGGATCCCCTGGACCTGGAGTTACAGACAGCTGTGAACTGCCATGTGGGTGCTGGGAATTGAACCCAGTCCTTTGGAAGAGCAGCCAAACTCTTAACTGCTGAGCCATTTCTCCAGCCCCTCTATATAATTTTAAAGATGTATTTTATTGATTCATGTGTATGTGCATACGTGTATCTGTGTGTATGTGTTTCTGTGTGTCTATATGTGTATGTATGTGTGTGAGTGTCTCTGTGTGTATGTGTGTGAGTGTCTCTGTGTGTCCATATGTGTATGTATGTATGTATGTGAGTGTCTCTGCGTGTCTGTGTGTGTAAGTGTGTGTATGTATGTGTGTGAGTGTCTCTGTTTGTGTCTGTGTGTGTGTTTCTTTGTGTGTCTATGTGAGTGTGACTGTGAGTGCAGTGATTGAGGAGGCCAGAAGAGAGTGCTGACTCTCCCAGAACTGGGGTTACAGGTGATTGTGAACCACCACATGGGTGCTGGGAACCAAACCCAGGTCCTCTGGAAGAGCAGCAAGCTCTCTTAACTGCTGAGCTGTCTCTCCAGTCTGAATCTGGAGCTCACTGACTGTGGAGGAGTCTGGAATCCTCCTGTCTCCACCTCCCAGTTCTGGGATTACAGGCACGGAGGCTGTCATGGACAGTTTTCTTCGTGAGTGCTGGTGATCTTAACTCAGGCGCTCACTTCACCTGGGAGCCGCTTCTCCAGTTTCTAAACTTCTATTTAAGAGAGATAAGTAAGTCTCTTCAAGGTGAAACCAATTTATCAACACACTGTTTCAAATCATAACAGTGACCCAGATTACAGAAGACTGATAGATGACCAAAAGAGACTGAAGTTATGGAAAGGCCAAACCAAGTTCAAATCAAACAAAGTAAATCAAAGCAAAAAGTTTTATGCATTTTGGCATATTGACTAAACACTCCAATGAATATCAATAAATAAATAACCTTTTTAAATTTTTAATATAAGAATGTGAAAACATAGTTCAAGATTTCCAAAAAGATAATGAATACTTTTGTATATCTGGGACTTCATTTCCATCAATACAAATAGGTTCTCTCATGGTTTTCAGAGGAATCTATCCAGCCAGAACCTAACATTCAGCTAAAAGAACTGTTTGATCGTATCTTTCTGCTAGACTTGTGTAGGTCTGCATTAGTTACTGGTCTCACTGCTGCAACAAAACACCTGACAAGGCAAACTTACAGGAGGGAGGGGCTGTTTTGGCTTACAGTTTAAGGATGCAATCTGTCACAGCAGGGAAGTAATGACAGCAGAAGCCCGAGGCAGCCACTCGCACTGTGTGCAGTCGGGAAGCAGAGATGGGTGATGGCACTTGGCTTGCTTTCTCTAACCTACTCAGTCCAGGGCCGCAGTCCACAGAGTGGCACCTCTCACATTCAGGATGGCTCTTCCCACCTCAACCTAAGGTAGATACCACTTCACAGGCAAGCCTGGTGGTTAGCCTAACGTAGACAGTCGTTGCATGGAATGCTTAGAATTTTGGTCTCTGAGGTGTGTCTAGATCACAGGTTCTCAACACCCTTGGGGTTATATATTGGATATCCGGCATAGCAGGTGTTTGCATTATGATTCATAGCAGCAGGAAAATTACAGTCATGAGGTTTCAGTGAAATAATGTTATGGCTGGCATGAGGAGCTGTATTGAAAAGGGCTGCAGCATCAAGAAGGCCGAGAACCACTGGCCGAGATTAGCTCACACTCAGTATTAAGCATTACAGGCCCCATCTTCCTATGCCCAGACATTCCTCAGTTCCTCATCATGCCTTACCCACATCGTCACTTGTTGGCACCATTTGTATTTGTGAGCAACTATTTTCAAGAATGAAGCTGGGCATTGTGGGGCATGCTTACTGCCGTCACAGCTTTGAGGAGACAGAGACGGGCAGATCACTGGAGCTTTCTGGATGCCCAGCTTAGACTACTTGGAGAGTTCCAGGCCAGTGAGAGACCTTGTCTCAAAATAAAAATAAAAATAAAAATAAAAATTAAAAAACAAATAAAAGAAAAATGGGGTCTGAAGAAGAATACCTGTGCTTGTTCTCTTACCACATGTGTACTCACACACACATGCACACACACATACAATATACATGGACACATGTGAACCCTCAAACACACACATGTACACACACATGTAGACACAAACATGCATACACACGTGTACCCACAAACATACATGTACAAATAAATAATTAAATTATTACCAGTATTTATATTATAGTTAATTGGTCAGTGGTGCTAATCCTTAACTTGCTTTTATAAATGATCACATGGGGCATCTGATGGATTTTGACAAGCCTTAGCCTGGATTGTGAAATCTTAGCCCATCTAAGATAATTTATAATTCTACCCCCAAATAAAATCCCAATACATACATACATCCCATCGGGTGTTTTTCTTCACTCTACATTGATATTCCTGGCCATATAGAATGATGTTCTTCTATCTAACCCATGGTATGTTTTCTTTTTCTTCCTCCTGGGTTCTTCTTCCCATGATCCTCTCTCTCTGCCCCAGAAGCTGGCCAACCTTTTTTCCCACCTACCTCTCTTCCACCCAATCCAGGCTCTAGCATTTATTTAACCAATCAACTCCAAATTAGGTACAGCAAGGTTCACATAACAAAGAGTAGCAACCAGATTCTAGGGCCAGTAATTAGCAACAAAATACAAGCAGCTTTCAGGTTAGCACAACAATTCCCCCTTTTTGTCCAGTAAAAAGGCTATTTAAAAAAACTATACAGTAAGAACCAATATAAAACAATCAGGAAAACCATATATAAAAGTTACATACATAATGTTTAGCCAATTTGTATCAGGCAACCTTGAAGAAAAAAATCATCTATCCTATCTTAGTGAGTTTAAGGTTCTGAACCTAAATATTTTTATCATATCCTCTATTTATAAACCTAAATATTGTATTTAAATTCAAAAATATTCTTTTAGATCCTAAACCATTTAAGCTCAATTGGAAAATTTATATCTATTATGTCTTCAACCCCACCAAAGACTTAGGAAGGGATAGTTATCTGAGTGATTAGGTGTGCTGGCAAACAGCTTCCAAAAAAGAAAAATGACAGTTGGCTGACTGGACAGTTCCAAATATATCTTGATACTGTTGGAGCATCATCTTCAGCCTTCTGGCCAAGCAAATCTCACAGACTTTATTGTGCATCAGGCAATAAGAAGGATTTTCTCATCCTGTCTCTGCAGAATCAGGCCATCGATTTACCTGCATTTAAGCTTTGGTCCATCTTTGGACTGTATATAGTCTGTTGAGAGAGCAGAGAGTTTCTGCCCCGTAGGAATTATCTCCTGATGAGATTTTTTGATGCTCATCGTCTCCTTTCATGTCAAATGGGAGCTCAGGAGCTGGTTGTTTTAAGTCAAATAATTCTTAAAATAATAATTAAAAAATCCTAAATGCCTTTTTTTTCTGTATGCCTCTGAGGGTTTCGAAGGCATTTATTTATTTATAAATCTGTCTATCATCTATCTTTCTGTTTAATGTTTGAACAAACTGTATATTTTAATCATTTACTATCTATTTAATCTGGGAAGCATATTTTTGTGATAAATTAAGACTAGTATTTGACATGACCATGAGCTTGACTGGCCAGCCATCAACCTGCATTACCCAATCTCCTAAACAGATGCAATAGCAACCCATAAAAGGATTGGAAATAAACCTGTACTTTTAAATGAGTTGTATAGGCACAACACCTACATAAGAGTAAAAAATTAACCTTATTTTTGTATCAATATACAAAATTCTATACCAATATATCAAAATAACCTTATTTTGAGAATAGCAATAGATCTAAGTTGTAGAGCAGATTCAATAATCTACCCTTATATCTTATAATTTTATATTATATGCTCATATTCCCCCTCTTTTAAACTTGAGTTAAAGTTTCTAAACCCCTTTTTTCAATAATACCATTAATAATGTAAATCTATCTCCTTTATAATAACAAACATCCATTAATCATAGAACAACCACAACCCATCCATCCCCTTTTTTGGGAATGGGATGTGGTTCCTCTGAAAAATTGCTTACTGCTGATTTAGGGTGAAAAAAACCTGTTAGAGGACCGAATAAAAATGAAAAAAAAATGGTTAAGCAATTTAACATTAACATTTTTTGTTCAGTCTGTCAAATATTGAAAATTTAGTTCCCCCGGAAAAGTCCTGTTTGGAACAGTGAAGTTGTCCTGGAAGCAGGTTCTGATGGAATAGACACAGAGGCTGGGCAAATTGAGGTCATCTGGGGTTGGATAAAGCAGGATGTTAGAATAAATTTTGTTTTGTTTGTGTGTGTGGTTTTTTTTGTTTTTGTTTTTGTTTTTTAGTTTTCTCTCCCTGGCAATGAGACCCTTTTCACTGGTGGTACTGCCTTGTAGGCCCCCAGTGTATGAGGAGGCTCTTGGCTCTCATATTACTGCTAAACCGGGGCGAGGGACTGTTATGTAGGGACACTCCAGTCCAGAGGAGTGGGATGGAAGGGTTAGGGGGTAAAGGGTGGGAGAGAGGGGCTGGGAAGGGGGGAAAGAGGACAATATGATGGAGATGTAACCTGAAGCAACAATTAAATAAATTAAAAAAAATATGTCTCAGTGTCTCAGCATCCTGGAGAATGAATCTTAATAGGCCATCTCCATTTTATTGGTGTCTCATCCTTTTGTTCTGAAAATAATAATTTCTCACAAGTAACACATAATTCTGTAATTACAAAAATGCCTTGGATGTGCAGGATGCACAGATCAATTAAGGAAGATTTTCTGCTGTCTGAGCAGAAGAAAGACATTTGTAAGTCTCCATTCGTGCCATATGAAAAGATGGCATGTAGTAAGTCTCCGTTCACTTCATATGAAAGGATGGCATGTAGTAAGTCTCCATTCACGCCGTATGAAAAGATGGCATGTAGTAAGTCTCCATTCACGCCATATGAAAGGATGGCATGTAGTAAGTCTCCATTCACGCCATATG
>CAJQZJ010032904.1:6566890-6599729 GCA_907164525.1 Lophiomys imhausi
CCCCCCCCCCCCCCCCACACACACCACACATACACCCACCACACACACACACACACACACACACACACACACACACACACACATACACACACACACGGGCTTCAGGAACCCAGGGTTAAGAGGGAAGGCTTAAGTCCTGAAATACTGTGATGGACTTAGAGAGGGGGTGACATTTGAGCTGGGATTTCCCCAGGTAGGATGGGGGAGATGATATGGAAAGAAGAAGGCAGAATCTTGAATTCTCACACACATACAGTTTTGAGACAGTGTCTCACTAGGAACTGGAGGCTGGCCTTGAACTTGAGATCTTCCTTCCATGTCTTCTGAGGGCTGGGATTCCAAGTGGATTCAACTTCTAAAATTCTAAAATGAGGGTGGTTTACACTTGTTCATTAAATTAGTTAACTAAACAAATAGAGAAAAAAGAGGGGATGGTTGTGTGGGCTAGTCTTTGTCAACTTGTTATAAACTAGGGTTACCCTGGCAAAGGAACCTCAGTTAAAGAATCACCTCCACCAGACTGGCCTGTGAGCATGTCTATGGGACGCTGTCTTTAAAGCTTTTTAGTTTTATTTTTACTTTATGTGTAGGTGTTTTTGTTTGTATGTGTGTCTGTGTATTCCATGGGTGCCTGGTGCCTGCGAAGGTCAGAAGAGTCAGACCCCTTGGGACTAGGGTTACAGACACATGGTTGGGAGTCACTGGAACCAGTGTTTTGCTACTTTGTAGGTTCCTTTTTCTTCTACCCTATTTACTTCTTTTCTTCTACCCTTTCAACCCCTTAACATTAGATAGGAGAGAAAAAGACAATAGAGGGGAAAGGGGGTGACATTATCATTAGACTACTTTATGCTGGTTATGGGTGTCAAGTTTCTTGGGTCAAGTTTGAGCTTCCTAGTTAGGATATATAATTTCTTCTTCTCCTTTTCCTTCTCCTTCTACTCCTCTCCCTCCTTCTTCTTTCTTTGCACATGACCACTTAACAAACCATGACCTACAGCATCCAACTACCAACCAGCAACCCACCAAAAATCACCCTGCCTCTCAGGGCCTTGGCATTTATATACCCTCTGAAAAGTCCCCAAAATTCCAAACATCACACAAACGCAGAAACTACCTGCAGCTGGTAAAATCACGCCTCTGCTAGAGCACAAGGCAAATCATAGTCAGTTGCTGTGAAGTAGCCTCATATCCCCATGTCTGGGATTAAAATGAAAACATTCTTATAATATTGCTCTCTCTCTCTCTGTGTGTGTGTGTGTGTGTGTGTGTGTGTGTGTGTGTGTGTGTTTAAAGAAAGAATTTCAAAATTTTCACTACAAGCTACCATGTAGGTACTGGGAATAGAACCTGAGTCCTCTTAACCTGTACAGCATTACTCCAGCTCTGTGGGGGCATGGGGGCATTTCTTGACTGCTGATTGATGTGGGAGCGCCCAGCTCACTGTGGGTGGTGGCATCAGGGGCAGGCGGTCCTGGGTAGTGTTAAGAGAACAAGCCATGAATAGCAAGCCAATAAGCAGCATTCTTCTATAGCTTCAAACTGCTGCTATAAATCTGCTGCTTTTGCTAAGAGCATCTGTCACAGCAATAAACTAGGGCAGTGGGTGACACCCATGTACAAGGAACAAACTGGGGACAGTTGAGAGTAGCTCCTCTAAGAGGCAGGCAATGGTGAGAGCCTGCTACTTTCAATAGCCAAAATCAAAAGGAAACTGCAGAGCCAAATGGAGAACCTGAGGGGGTCTACTCTGTAGGGACTAGTCTAGACTGGTGAGTGCTGTCCTTCCAGTTGTACAAGCTGATGACATGACAGCTCCAAGGAATGGTTACGTGTGAGGTTTTTTTTAATAGTAACCAGAGGCACCTGGAAGAGTCCAGAGCAGAGAGAGAAAGTAGTAGACTGAATGTGGCCAGCAGACTGGACTTGACCATGAGAGGAGAGAGAGCTCGAGAGAGTGAGTGATAAAGGGAAAGACAGAGAAAAGTGCAAGAGAGGGCATAGGGAGAAGAAGACAAAAATAGCTAAAATAGCAGGGTTATAAGGGGAATGGGTAGTTGGGTGGAGGGAAGCACATGAGCTGAAGAGGTTTAGGGTAAAAGGCAGATGAGAAGAGCCAGAGTGCCAGCATGTGTTGGGGTGGGTTGTATGCGCCGTGTGTTCAGATGCTGAGCTCTGTGCCCCAAGATCAAGTTGCAGGCTGGACATGGGAACTGTAATGACCAATGTTCTGTAAACAATGCTCCCCAATTATCTCTGATTGGTTAATAAAAGGCTGGAGCCTAGGACTGGGCAGAGAGGATAGGAAGGCAGGACTTGCGATCAAGTGAGGGGTCTCAAGTGGGGATCATGAAGGAGAAGAAGGAAAAAGAAGAGGGGAAAAAGGAGGCTGTCATTAGGCAGGACGGACCATGAGGATGGACCATGAGCATGTGGCCAAGAGAAATTCTCCTTGAAGACACATTTGGAACAGATAGAGCCAGGTCAACTCTAAGGTGGCAAGTAAATGGGGCATTTATCTGGGTATTAAGAGCTTAGGTGGATTACAGTAGCTCAAATCTTCCCAGCAGTGGTAATAGCTAGTTTATAACATTTGATGTCTCTGTGTCATTTACTCGGGAGTTAAATGGATTAGAGTGGGGTAGAACCCCCCCCCCACATAATTCTATATTTGGTGCCCAACGTGGGGGCATGTGATCCAAACTTAGACAGAAATTCAAGCTTAGAACAAAAAATTCAGGTATTAGACTGAGTCCTGGCGGCCAGCCGGGAACCTGCCAGTTTGGCTCCGTAGGTAGTTGGGCAATACAGAGCCCGCAGGAAGTGATGGCCTGCAGGGTGGTGGAGTCGAATCAGGCCTTCCCTGCGCTTTTCAAGGGCAAACAGAGGCAGCCTAGGGGCATCTGCCACGGGGAAGGGGTCTGGCGTCCAGTGAGAACATGAGGTTTGGGGGCACGCCAGCATGTGAGCACTTGCTGCTGCACACAGTGGCTCCAGCCAGAGTTGAGTAGTGGACTGAGAAACTTTTGGGACACGGCACCGTCTTCCCAGAGTGTGCAGAGTTCAAGTGCCAGTTCAGCCCAACACAGCAGGGTGGCACAAAGGCTGAAGAAAAGCGGCAGAACACCTGCAAGCCTAGGTAGGGTTAGGTCCCAGAGCATAGAAGCTGTGATTTTCTGGTCCAGCTTGGATCCACCCCTCCCTGTGAGCAGAAGGACAAGGAGGCTAACCACGGCAGTGTCTTAAAATGAACAGCAGAGGGAGACAGAGAACACACAAAAGGAACCCTAGCACAATGAAACTTCAGAAAAGGTAAAAATTCTATTTTAATGCTAAAAAGGAAAAGAGATTGGGTATAAAATTTCATAGATAGATATACATAATTTAAATTTGATAAATTTAAAGAAATAAGGCATGTAAATGTGAGAGGCACAATAACACAGAGCTTTTGGAATTTATTTAATGCTCTTCTAAATGGTTCAACGATTGGAACAAAAGAGAAAAAGATAAATAACCTAACTGAAACTGGCACATTACTGATTATGATTATTATAGCATTCATAACCCTCATTCCTACTTCAATAATCATATTGGCTTTCTATGCCTTCTCAAAGAAGAGGGCTTTAGAGATACAAGAAAAAAAAAAGGAGAAAAATGAAACATGGAGGCAAACCTTAGAGGAGAAATTATGAAAACTTATAAACACAAATGAAGAAAATGCTAAGACAGCATAGTTACTGAAAAGTCATAAAAATGGACATAGGCTTTAGGAAAAATTAGAAAAATTAATAAATAAAAATGAAAAGGACACTAAGATAGAGACAAAAGAAATAAAGACAGAGCTTAGTGCACCACAATATTATAAAACTCAGGCGAGTCAGCCTAAGGTTGTTAGAAAACATACCTTAGGTTATCTGGTTAGTGTACAACAAATGCCAGTAGATGCTCAAACAAAGTATGAGTGGCAACCTGTAAATGTACTGGATTTGAGAAAGTTTAAGGAAAGTGTCAACAAGTACAGAATGTATCCACCATTTGTGAAACAAATAGTAAATTCATGGGCAATTCAAAAGAAAATAATCCCCCGAGACTAAATAAATATGAAAAGAGCAATATTAGAATGAACCTGGTACCCAGTTACAATGGCAATCATGGTGGAGAAAAGAAACTAGGGAGATAGGACAGAGGAATAGGACCAGAGGTATCAATGTTTCTCAATATCAGCTACTAGGTGAAAGTTCATATGCTGAGGTACAGAAGAAAATTGTATATGAGGCAACCTTGGCATTATGCTACATGGGAGCTTCAAATGGTTGGGACAAGGTTGAAGAAACAGGAAAAAGACTTGAAGCCTTTACTCAGATTATGCAAGGTCCTAAAGAACATTCACTGAATTTTTTTTTTCGAGACAGGGTTTCTCTATGTAGCCCTGGCTGTCCTGGACTCACTTTGTAGACCAGGCTGGCCTTGAACTCCCAGAGATCTGCCTGCCTCTACCTCCCAAGTGCTGGGATTAAAGACGTGCTTGATGTCAGCTATAGATAGAAGTATATCAGATCCACTAGCTAGGAAAGGACTAATTGAATATTTAGCTTTTGAAATGCTAATACTGAATGCAAAAAGGTGATCAGGCCTTTAAAGGCAAGATCAACATAGATAAATGAATTAGAAATACAGTTCATGTTGAATATCATTCATATGGTATGACTTTAATAGAAGAAGCAATCACTAAAGATTTTGAGAAAATCCAAACTCTCGAATGTTCTAATTGTGGTGAGCAAGATCATTTCAAAAAGAATTGTAAAGAGGAACAAACTAATTCTTAAAGATGATCTACGCCTTCTGGAATATGCAAAGGTATGGCAAAGGCTGACATTGGACTAATGACTGTATATTAACAAAAGACAAATTGGGTAATCCCTTGTCAAAAAACGCACAGGGAGGCTCTTGCAGGCCTCAATACCAAATTCAAATCACCCATTTCAGGGTAATAACAGAGATATTCATCCTCAAAACAACTAAACAACATTGCTCTGAAGACAGACATTAAAAATCCAGATATTAAAGTCAAGGCAACTTCTATAGATAAAGTAAAAAACAAAGGAGCCAAAATCCAAATATTTTGGCAAACTTCTACAGATGATAAGAAGCCAAAACTAAAGATATTTATAAATAATATTGAAATTGGAGGAATGGTTGAGCAGATGTAACTATTATATCTCCAAAATCTTGGCCTCCAGATTAGCCTCTTCAGGAAATAGATAACCAATTTCAAGGAGTTGGAACTTTATCCCAGGAAAACAGTGTATAAAATGGTTTAAGTGTTTAGGGTCAGAAGATCAAATAGGAAGACTAAGGTTATATATGGCTGATATAGCCATGAATTTATGGGGAAGAGATTTGTTGTAACCATGGGAAACATGGATAAGCATCCCTTCAGTTTCAGGGACAACCCATAAAATGGGAGATGTTCCTGACAAAGAAATTTAAAAATGTTATCAAAGACAGTTACAGACTGTTCAGGCTGCCCGTAATCAGGACGCAGCAGAGGCCGACTCCTTGACTTCATTTGGGGGGAGCCACTGCTGGTAAATCACCAACGACCTTACCATTATTAAATTAGCTGTCTGGCCAACCTGTTTGGATTGGTCTATAACAGACAAAAAATTACAGGCACTAGAACAGCTAGTCCAAGAGCAGAAGGAGGATCAACATATCGAAGCGTCCACCAGTCCTTGGAATTCTCCTGTATTTGTCATTAGAAAGAAATCTGACAAATGGAGGATGTTGACAGATCTGAAAGCAATTAAAATCATTCAGTCAACGGGCTCTTTACAACCTGGAATCCAATTGCCTTCCTTGTTACCTAAGGAATGGCCTATTCTAGTGATTGATTTAAAAGAATGATTTTTCACAATTCCTTTACAAGATAGAAAAAGATTTGTTTTCATGGTGCCCACATTTAAAAGATAGCTTTGGAGAGTCTTGTCTCAAGGCAAGTTGACTAGTCCTACCTTATGCCAATGTTTTGTACAACAGGCATTGGAAATAATTCTTAAGCAATTTACCCAATCTGTAATTTACTATTATATGGATGATATTTTGTTGAATGATTCAAATACAGAGACCTTAGAAAAAAATGTTTGATGAAGAGAATTTTGTCTTGCTGGGGATTACAAATTGCTCCTGAAAAAAAAAAATACAAAGGAGAGACTCTATTAATTATCCAGGATATAAGTTAAGTCTACAGAAAATTCAACCCCAGAAGGTAAAAATCAGGAGAGACCAATGTGGGGATAGTGTGAGAAGGGTGTAGGAGATAGTGTGGGAGGATTTGGGGGATATGTGGGAGGATGTGGGGAATAGTATGAGGAGGGTGTGGGGGATAGTGTGAGGAGGGTGTGGGGGATAGTGTGAGAAGGGTGTGGGGGATAGTGTGAGGAGGGTGTGGGGGATAGTGTGAGGAGGGTGTGGGGGATAGTGTGAGGAAGTTGTGGATGGGTAGTGTAGGGAGGGTGTGGGAGGATAATATGGGAGATTGTGAGAGGATAGTATGGGAGGATGACACAAGGAAAGATTCCTCTTTTCTTAGTACCAAAGCCAGTTAAGAAGACCCCTGCTACATTTGAAACTTGTTGACTTCAGAGGCATAGCCCTTCCCTGAAGTGCACACTATGGAAATCCAGACCAAGCATAAGGGGATTGTACTCTAAAACTTCTAGGTGGGGTGTGGGGGTGGTGGAGAGAGAGCTTTGAGTGAGACCTTCATGGTGACAGCAAGGAGGGAACCTATCCGGAACTATAGTCTGGAGTGGAACACACAGATGGAGGCACCTCTGTGTCCCTGACTCCAAATAGCTGCCCAGAGGTGGGACCCTGTATCCATGCCCCTCCAAGGATTGCCCAGAGGTGGGACCCTGTATCCATGCCCCTCCAAGGATTGCCCAGAGGCAGGTCCATCATCCATGTCTTGATCCCATCCAAAAATACCCAGATGCTGGCCAACCCAAGAGCTCTGATGAGAGATCACATACAGGTCTTGCCATTCGAGTAGCTCTCCCCTTCTCATGTGTGTGCATTATATGCACATTTTCATCTGTGTGTCAGCATGAGTGTGGGCAGTGTGTATGCTCATGTGGATATGTATATGTAGAGGCTTAGGGTCATTGTTAAGGTCTTTGCTGTCTACCTTAAAAAATGGTTTTTGCACATTTAGTGTGTGTGTGTGTGTGTGTGTGTGTGTGTGTGTGTGTGTGTACCATAACATGTGTGTAAGTCAGAGGTAGCAGAGGCCAGTTGGCAGCGTTGAACCGCCAAAGGCAGGGTTATCAAAATGGGCAACATAGACAAGACAGTGTTCATAATGGCCTGACCTGTAGTCGTCAGCACAGGCAAAGTGAATTTTATGGTCGTATGACTTGTGTGGACCTTTTGGGTCTAGCTAACCAATCATGGAATTTCCAGGTGTGACATAGATAAGAAGCCTACTAAACTTTTGTTTGATTTGTATAAGCAGAAAAATTCTAAACAAATGAAAAAAAGAGCCTACATTGGATGGTGACAAAAGGGAAACTCAGCCTAGGAACCAGCTTCCAGATTTGAGCCAGTTTGCAGACCCAGAAATCCCTTGAATAAAGGGACGGCCAGGTTCCCCTGTGGAAGACCCTTGATAAAATACCTAAGAATTTTACTGTTAGCCTTCCCCAGTCCTTCCCCAGAGGGACCTGCCAACTTTTACAAGAGTCACTGTGCACTGGGGTAAGGAAACAATCAGACTTTCCAGGGTCTATTGGGTACTGGTTCTGAATTGATGCTGATTCCTGGAGATCCGAAGTACTGTGGCCCTCCAGTTAATGTAGGGTTTACTCTGGGTATGGTGGTGCACACCTTTAATCCCAGCACTCAAGAGGCAGAGGCAGGAGGAACTCTGTGAGTTTGAGGCCAGCCTGGTCTACAAAAGCAAATCCAGTACAGCCAGGGATACACAGAGAAACCCTGTCTCAAAAACAAAACAAAACAACAAACAAAAAACCCTAAAACAAAACTAGGGGATCAGGTGATTAATGGAGATTTGACTGGTGTCTGACTCACATTAGGTCAGTGGTTCCTGAACTCAGTCCTCCAGTTATTTCCCAGTCCCAGAATGCATAATTGGAATAGAAATACTTAGAAGTTGGCAGAATTCTCCCATTGGTCACCTGACCTGTGGAATGACGGATATTTGGTTGGAAAGGCTAAATGGAAGCCTTTAGAGTTGCCTCTTCCAAGAAAAATAGTGAATCAAAAACAGTATTGCATCCCTGGAGGAACTGAAGAGATTAGTGCCACCGTCAAGGACTTGAATTCTGTAGGGGTGGGTGGTTCCCACCACATCTTCCTTGAACTCTCCTGTCGGGACAGCGCAGAAGACAGATGGATGATGGAGAATGACAGTTGACTATTGAAAACTCAATCAAGTAGCTGCTGAACCAGATGTGTCTTTATTTGAGCAGATTAGCACACCTCCTGGTACATGGTATGCAGCTATTGATCTAGCAAATGCTTTTTCCTCAGTACCTGTCCATAAGGACCACCAGAAGCAATTTGTTTTTAGTTGGCAAGGCCAGCAGTATACCTTTACAGGTTTTTGTTTGTTTGTTTGTTTGGTTGGTTGGTTTGGTTTTGGCCTTTTGAGACAAGGTTTTTCCGTGTAGCCTTGGCTGTCCTGGACTCACTATGTAGGCGAGCCTAGCTTGGAACTCACAGAGATCCGCGTGCCTCTGTCTCCCAAATGCTGGGGTTAAAGGTGTAAACCTGGCTCCTAAGAACTAATTCACTCTCTAGTAGGATGCCTGCTTTGTTTATTTGATATTTTCCCCCTGTGGGCAAGAACAACTGAGATTCATCCTCCTGATGGATCTTACTCAGTTTTATCCTCCAGCTCACTGGAACTCCATCTTGTATATTTTCCTAAAAATACTTAGAAGTTGATGCCATAACACAAGAATAAAGCAAGGTGAAGATAACAAAAAAGATCAAAGTCTATTGTTAAATAATTCAGTTGTTTAAGGAAATTGGTCTTCCATTGCTGGAAGTAATTGTTGCTATAGCACAATATACTGAAATATTCAGTTCAGTGGAGGTGAGGATTACAATGTCGTTCTAATATAATTTTAATTCTCTCCCATAAGTTCCAGTATAACTTGTCTATAGAAACCACATTGAAATTCTCACTAAATTGTCTTTATGCTGATTAAGGTCATGAACCCAGAAGTAACAAGCCACACATAACGGTGAAGCGATCAGAGTACAGCAAGTTTCTCAATAGAAGCTTTAAGTCAGTGGAACACAGACTGACATATTTCAAACTGTGAAAGTCAGTAACAGTCAACCCAGATTATTACAGCTGTTAAAGAATCCTTCCCAATTAAAGGAGAAGGGAAAAACTTCCCATGGTAAAAACACTAAGCCAGCAGGACGGAAGGTGCTCCTCGTGGCTACTGATTTTCATGTTAGTTGTATTCTGTCATTTTGATGAGAGCACTCATGAGCTCTGGTTTTGTGCTGGAGTCTTTAGGGTCCTTTTGATATGGAATCACACTGTCTGCAAACAGGGTGGCCCTTCTTGCAGGCAGCAAAGAGATGGGCCATGTTTTTAAATTCAACATTCTAGTCCATATCTTTTGATTGGAGAATTGAGACTATCAACATTCAGAGTTTTAAATAAAAAGAATTTATTGAATCCTGTCATTTTGTGATGTCTGGTACTTTCCAAACCTCATTTCTTATTTACTGTTCTAACGTGGTTTATTATTTTCTGTGCCCTCATGGAAGGGTTCATGTCTCTCTCCTGTGGATAGGATTCCTTTAAAAGTCTTCTGTTAGCTATTATCCTCCTGGTTTCCTGAGTGCCATCCACTTTGGTTCTGTCATTTAGTATCCCGACTATAACTTGTATGGAGAGAGAGAGAGAGAGAGAGAGAGAGAGAGAGAGAGAGAGAGAGAGACTTCTCTTTCTTTATGTGTCCATCTGGGTTCTGCATTGCTCTTGGGTTTACATGTCTATTTCTTTCTCTGGGTTTGGGAAATGTGGGGTTATAACTCATTGAATGGCCTATGATGCTATCTCAGGTCTTCCTCTCTACTGGATTTTTGGGTTTTGTCCTTTGATGGCATCTCAGAGTGCTCAGGTGTCATGGCCACACTTTAATTTTTTTTTTTTGTCATTGATGTTTGAATGTAGCATCTCTTCAGCCTTGTCCTCATCTCCATGTTCCTCCTTCTACCTGGTAGCCTTTGGTGAGGTTTTCCACTCTGCTTTTTATTTGATTTATTGAGTTTTCATTTACAACCTTCCTAGATTTTCTTTTCTTTCTAAATTTCTGTTTTCTTGCTGAATTTTTATTTGATGTTGCCAAGTTTTTAAATTCATATTTTTTATTTTCCCACACATTTTGGTGACTTTTTTTTACTGTATGTTGCTGACTTTCCTCTCCAGTCATTGACCATTTTTACCAGAAAACCGTCTATGTCTACACACACACACACACACACACACACACACACACACACACACACACAAAACTTGAGATAAAGCAGAAAGAGTTTTGGAGGAAGAGGGAGACCAGTGGGAGGCTGGGAGGGAGGGTAAATATGGTCAATCCTGATATATTTGAGATTATCTTCGTGAAACTCAGCACTATGTTCAATGAATATACATTACTATTAAACAAACAAAGGACAGAAGAACAAACCAAACCAACACAAGGGAAGGCTTTCTACAATCAGTGTAGAGTAACTTGTAAAGTATATTGTTTACAAAGTAACATTGTTTCCTTTTTAAAAAAAATAAATAAAAGTGGAGCGTGGGAGGAATAGACCAGAAACATTAAATGGCTGACTATGGGGTTGAGGACAGGAAAGGAAACGGAGAGAGGATCTGTATTTTTTATAGTTTTGATTTTGGTACCAAAAGTTGCTTTATTACATCAAAAAGAAGTCAGGGCCGCGGTGTGGTTCAGTATCTCGGTAGAGCATTGGCCCAGCATGGCAAGACCCCAACACCACACAAAATAAAACAAATAAAAACAACAAAAAAGCAACCTCGAATGCACACAAAGAACGAAACCTGTCTGTTAAACTGACGATGGAGGCGCCCTGGCCTAGGGACGTGGCAATCCTATCTTAGCAGGACAAATATCAAAGATGACAAGACACCCAGAACACACTGGGCTTCGAAGAGTTCTGTCGGGTGAGGACGGAGTGACCGCTGTGGGCAAGAAGCCAGCGCATGATTACACCGGGGTCCGGCGTAGAGTGCGAAGTCTCTGTTCCCTGCTCCGCCACACGAGGGTGCTCTCCGCCTTCTCATCTCTCCGGAGCTTCCAGGGTCCCCAAGCGGACCGGAAAGTGATGGGTCTGGGTGGGTACACCTTCCCTCCTCAGTGGCCCCTACCTTGTTGTGCACGGAGGACCCGGTGCTTCCCTGGAAGGGACAGTTGGTTGGCAGGGCCGCCAGCAAAGCCAGGATCCCGGTGCCACTGCGCACCTGCCTTCATCTTGAGACCTGTCTTCCAGCCTGGGGCGGCTCTGGAGACACAGCAGCCAGGCGGGACTCACGCCCTTACTGTTTTTATCACCAGCCTTGATCCCCAAAGAGAGGATGTGGAAACAGCAGCAACCGTTCTCTCTCCCCAAACTGCGAGACTCTTTTTCTCAGTTGAAACCCTTGCACTGTCCTTGTGCAGTCATTTGACCCAGTGAATCTCTCTTGTTTTTGAACGTTGGCACAGCTTTGATGCTGTAATCTTGTGAATTTCAAGAAAATGACTGCTGTTCTGGAGAGTCTAGACTCTGAATCCACTCTGATCTGGGTTTGATTCTGAAGGTTGATAAGCAAACAGTGAGGTCTTAGAGATCTAACCCCTCTGGGTTTTCATCTATAAAATGTCTCCATCTACACACGGGAATCTTAGAGTACCTTTCCCAGAAACTTATTTGTGGAGCTTTTAAAATAGACCTTTCACTATGAAAAAACATCATACAAAAACAACTAGAAACACCATCGCCGGGGGCTGTAGATAAGGCTCAGCAGTTAAGAGTTCTGTCTGTTCTTCCAGAGGACGGGAGTTCAATTCCAAGCTATCTACAAGGTAGCAGCTCACAACTGTCTGTAACTCCAGGTCTAGGATCCAACGCTCTCATACAGACATACATGCAGGAAAAGCACCAATGCACATAAAATAAATTATTAAAAAGAAGAAGAAGGAGGAGGTGGTGGTGGAGGAGGAGGAGGAAGAGGAGGAGGAAGAGGAGAAGAAACACCAGGGCAGTAACTGACAGGTCCCAGTACTGTGGCCACAGGCTCCAACCAGGTCTCTCTCCCTATCTGCTCTCCAGCGGGCTTATCTTGAAGGAGGTCCTCACACTGCTGGCTCATTTGTGAAAACAATGTGAAAAAGAAATACTCTTAAAAAAAAAAAACAAACCAATATTGAGGGACCGTAGGGAACCTATTCTCTGTGGCCAGAACTTTTCTTTTTAAAAATCATTTATTTATTTACTTATTTTTGAGACAGGGTCTTGTTGTTCAGCCCAGGACAGTTTTCAAATTCATAATCCTCCTGTGTCAGTACATCCCTCCCCAGTCCTCTGAGGTCTGGGATTACAGGTACCATGCCCATCTGAGGTCTGGATTTTTAATGGTATTTGTGAATGTGCACTAGTTACTTGTCTTGATGTTGTGACAAAATACCCTGGCTTTAGGAAGAAGCGGTTTATTTTGGCTCACAGTTCCAAGAGATCCAGTCCACCAGGGCAGGGAGGTCACAGCAGCAGGAGCAAGAGGCTCAGGAAGGTCACAGTGCGTCCACAGTCAGGAAGGAGAGAGAGAGAGAGAGAGAGAGAGAGAGAGAGAGAGAGAGAGAGATGAATGCTGGTGTTCAGCTCACTTTCTTTTTGTTTTAATTCAGGACCCCAGCCCATGGAATGGTACAGCCCACATTTACAGTGGGTCCTCTCAACTCAATTAATCCAATCTAGAAATTTCCTCCCAGACATACCCAGAGGCTCTCTTCCATGGTAATTCTAAATCTCATCAAGTTGATAACCAGTATTAGCTATCACAACTCCACCCCTTGTCAGCTTGACACTCAAACACTGTTTTTAAGCTATAACCTTCCACCCTCTGTCCCTATAGCTCTGTGGCCATCTCGTAATGCAAAGCGTGTTTAGTCCAACCTCAAAAGTCTTCGTGGTCAGTAAGCCTCAACACTGTTCAAAAGAGAAAAATCCAAGTCTTATCTGAGACTCAGTCTCTTAACTATGACCTCCTACAAAATAAAAAGCAAGTTATAGACTTCCAATGTGTGATATAGCACAGAGTGAATAAAGAGAAGAATAGGACATGACCATGGAAGCTCAGTGCAAGCAGACACCCAGAAATTCAGGGCAAACACTGAATTCTGTAACTCCATGTGAGGTCTGGGGCGTGTGGTAGAATTGTCTCAGCTCCAAACATTGTGGCCATCCCTGTCCTCCAGTCCTGCTGCCTGGGCCCAGCCTCTCTCTCTTGGGTGAGTTTCATCCGTTGCCTGCAGCTTTCTTTAGCTGATGTTCCATGGTTCTGACATCTCCAATATCCTGGGGTCTCCAATTGCAGCTTGGGCTTCATGTGTGTGTAGTGGCCTCTCAGGGCCTCGTTGCAGGTGCTGTCACACATGGTCAGAACTCAGTGGCTCTCTGGAACTGTGGTACAAGGTACATGACTCTTCCATCCTTCACACCTGAAAAACCAGTGCCTTGTGGATGTTGCCACCAAGTTCTTCCTCTGTCTCTGGGTGGAGTCTGTCCTTAGAAGACAGTCTGACCCTGGGAAACACTTCTCTGAGTTATTCAACCAGGGAACCTCTTATATGGCATTCTCAGTTTAGAGTCTTTCCTCTTAAATGAACTTGTGTTTTCACAGTATGGAGCCTTTAATGGGTGGATCTTAACCCCCCCCGGGGGGCACCCTTCTTGTCACCAATGTCACCTTCTCTTTAAAGCCACTGCTCATCTCCACAACAGTTACAGCTGCTGTGTCACCTGGCTCTCTTCCCTGAAACTTTAATCTTACTCACACATCTTTCTCACCAAGCTTCAAGTTTGCCTTATCTTTCTGATGCACCCTTTTCTCTCTCACCGGAGACCTCAACCTTGCTACAACCTGAGTGATCTCCTGTCTGGAGATTTCTTCAGTCAGATATACCAGTCTATTCTCTTTAAATTCAAACTCACTCATGTTCTCAGGACACAGGAAGACTGCAGTCAGATCCTTTGTCTGAGTACCATACAATGTCCCCTAATCCACTTCCTGATACAGCGTTTCCCCTAAAGCCTCACTGGGTCTCTACGGTCTAGGTTTCTCTCTGCATTCTTGTCTTCCAAGCTCCTATCATAATGTCTCAATTAACCTGTGCTTACAGTGTCCCCAGGGCCTTTCTAGCACAAAATCCCAGGCTCTTCCATATACCTCCCACAAACCAGTTCAAAATGCCTGAGAATCACCTAGCCAGGTTTCTCACAGCAGCAGCACCCCCACCCCCAGCTTCAGGTACCAATTTTCTGTATCAGTCACTTTTCCTGTTGCAATAACAAAATACCTGACACAAGCAATTAAGGAAGGGTTTGCTATGGCTCATAGTTCTAAGGGGTCACAGTCCATCGTGGGGGAAGATATGGTGGCAGAAGAAAGAGATTGGTCACTGTTGGGTACACATTCTGGAAGCAGAGAGGATACACTCAGCCATCTTTCTGTTTATTCAGTCCAGGACTCCAGTCCGTGGAATGGCTCTGCCCACATTCAACATGGCTATCCCACCAGGAGACTTCTTATGGCTCCAGTTCAGCTCTTGCTTCATCTTTGTCCTCACGTGGAGTAGGACTCTACCTTGGCAGGCCGGAAGCTACCCAACGGCTTTGAGATGCCCTCCACAGTCCCGCCAGGATGCCGCTGTGACTGAAACGACCTCTGGAAATTACACAGGTGACACTGAGAGCAAAAAGGGTCTTCTGCATCCCTCAGGTCTGAGAGCAGTCCTACAAACAGACATTTAACACGCATTTGGTTGGGCAAAGCCTTGGGGATGCTGGAGGTAGTGATGGTGCTAGAAAAGCCTTGCACCTACCATCAGTGACCTGTAGAGGGCGCCCCGGAGACGCCTGCCTAGCAGTCATTAAACTGCCGCGGGCGGGCCCCAAGGTGGCACCACAGGCTTTATAATAGGAGAGCTGAGTTTACTGCTTTCTTATTGCCTGGCCCCTCCACCATGTTGCAGTGTGGCTCAAGGCTCTCTCCAGATGGCTATGTCATACCCTCAGACCTCCCACCCTCCAGCACTATGAGCTATCAATTCCACTGTTCATCCATGCCCCCAGGTCTCAGGAATGTTGTAGTGACAGGACACACACCAAGAAAGGACAGAAAGGTGCTTTGTGACATTAACTGGTCTCATGGATGGAAAATGCTTTCTTGAGACTACCTGGGATTGTCACCATGTGGGAAGCAGAGCTCGGCAGGAGTACACCAAGCTGAATGTCCTGGAAGGTGTCCCTACCCACAGGGTAGTGTGCAGAGGGGAGGGCTGATTGTCCCCAGTTTAGGATTCCAACTCTCAGCAGGCATGAAGAGATGTTTGGTGCAGATCGCCTATACCATGTGTGAGCCCCTGGTCTGAGAGTTGATTGACAGGTTGCTGGGTCTGAGGATTGGTGATGGCGTCCTGGGTCCATTGTCTCAGTTTCCAGACAGTTCCAGACAAAACCAAACGCAGCTGCTTCAGAGGCGCACAGGAGAGAGACAGGCTGCTATTTTAAGACAGCCACTGAGCTCTTTTTTGCAGCCCTAGAAGCAGCAGAGCAGACCACGGGGAGTGGGGGAAGGGGAGAGTCACAAAGGACCAGGGAGGACTTCTGAGATGGAACAGAGGAGGCCTGGGTGTCCGCCTGGGCTGACAGACAGTTCAGAACCACAGGGCACACCAACTCCCACCCATGTCGTTTAGGCGATGCTTCCATGCTACTAATGGGGAAACCGAGGCAGAGATGTGTGTAAGCAGGATCAAAGATCAAGGCTGCCTTCCTTTGTAAATGACAGAAGTCTCTAGTTTTGTTTGAGCTAGGGGACATCATTGGTCAAAGAAAAACAACTTGTAGACAAATGTGTATTTACAGTAGGTATTTAGAAAACCAAAAGCATATGGCTGGGAAGCCTGACTCTGAACTCTAGAACCCATGTTAAAAAGTCAGGTGTGGTGGCTCACACTCCCAGAGCTGGGGAAGCACAGACTGGAAGGTCCCTGGGGATCACTCACCAGCCAGTCTCTCCTGCTCAGTAAGTTACTGGATAATGAGGCTCTCCTTAAAAAAAAGATGGTGTCTGAGGAATGACATCCAAGGCTGTCCTCCAGCTTCTATGTATGTGGGTGAACACACACACACACACACACACACACACACACACACACACACACCCTACACATCTATGTGCACTATCCCCCCCTCAAGGTATACAAACAAAACAAAGCCTAAAACACAGATCTGTTACAGCATGTCCATAAACTTTATGAAGGCCTGGAGAAGCCCTGGAAGGAGGTGAGGCTCTCACCTTTTAGAGGGGCTGGGTGGAGTAGAACATGGGGTGACCTTCAATCAGGCTCCTCTAATCTGATAATGATTTTATATACTACTTGTGTCATTAAAATTCAAGAAAGATGATACTTTAAAATATATCACAAGGCTTATTTGTCCTCACCTCCTCTCAGACGCCAGTCCCTGTCCCTCCCCTCCATGTTTATTGGACTCATAAATTACAGAGATGGAATAAAAATGCTAATATAGTGACGTATTTTCCCTCTCTTTGCCTAAATACTAAGGGAGGAGGTCTTTTCCCAGAATGCCTCAGGCTTCCAGGAACTTACTAAGCCCTGGGGACAAGGCCTGTGGGAGGCAGCCCTGTGATGACAGGTGTGGGGGGTTGAACTGGCCCCCCCCTTCAGACTCCCGGTCTGTCTCTCTCTCTCTAGTTTGTACCCTGCACACCTCTTTCCCAGACATCAGAAAGGTGACCATTCCACTCCATTTGATGTGCATACTTCCAGGTTTTTGGCCTTACGGTGTCAATAGTAAGTTACTCGTAAAGTGTGGTCACTTACTGGTAATCTCTTTCAAAATTCATTTTTAAATCAAAACCCCACTGAAATAAGAACACATGTTCTTGGGGGTGCAGGGAAGGAAGAAAAGGTGAAGCTGAGGTTACTTCATGGACTTCATCTCTATATGTAGCATCTAACAGTGTAATGTGGACCTCAGACCTTTCCTGTTCTCAGCTGGCTGGTGTCTGTCTTACAGGGTCTGCGATGAAGCTCCACCCCCACAGAGACCTTAGGTAAAATGGCCGCATTAGGTAAAATGGCCGCATTGGCCGGAACCTCTATCTGCTCCTGTGTGCTTCCTCATGCTTGGTGATGACAGCATGTCATGGGATGGCCTACCGGAAGTACCTGAAGTTCCCCTCAGTGACAGACAGCAGAGACAATCAACCCGGAGCCAGAAGGTCCGCTCTGGCTTCCAGCTGTGGAGTCTTCATTCTGCAGTTGTGTGGCCTCTTGAGTTTGGGACTGTAGGGAACTGACACAGCTCACCGGGCAAGGGTGGTGGGGCATGCAGCAGACATGCTCACCTTAAGGGCAGGAACGAATGAAAGAGGAAAAGAATGGGATTGGGGTCTCACTATCCCCCCTCAAGACTTCCACCAAACCCCACCTAGGAAATCCTTTCCAACAAGTTGCTTTTGGCCATGGTGCTCATCACAGCAACAGAAGAAAACTAGCTTTTTCTGTATCACCAGCCTCCACTGCCTACCTAATCCTCTTCTCCTGTTCAGGTAAAGCTGGAGGGAGGGAATAGTGTGGGCAGCCGACACTGTTTCGACAGAGGTTCGTGGCCCTGGACTAGCACAACCCTGCAGGCTTCAACTACAGAGATGAAGCAGAATTTAGAAACCTTATTGTGTGGCTTGAAGATCAGAAAATTGGTGACAGAGGTTATTTAAGAAACATACACAGCAGTGAGTGGGCCATGGTCTTTGAAAAGAATCTCTAAGATATTTACTGTCTGTTCAAGATTCAGGCTCAGCAAGGGCAAGAGGCAACTGACTGATTGCTTGGGTTAGCTGTCACACAGGAGTACAGAGATAACGCTGAAAAAGTACAAGGACTAAGCACCTGATAATATAAAATACCCCGACAACATGCAACTAAAAGCGCAGAGCCATTGATAGATCGACGACTTGGATGCAAATGATCCTGATTTAAAGGCTGGCTCTAACTGCCTTCAGAGTCAGCTGCAGGCTGATTACTTGGTGACCCTTGGTTCAGGGGCCGCTCACACTGGAAGCAGTTGCTAAAGCAGATCCAATGAAAGCCGGCCTGCCTGTGGCTTTTGAGAAACTCGTTCTTGGTTTTGACACACGGTTCTTAAGGAAGTGTCTCAGATTGTGTGAGTTTTGCAATGAGACAACCTCAGGGAGAGACACCCCAAAATTAATGAAGTCACAGCAGCTGTTCAGGTAATTATTGCTGATCCAAAGACAGACCACAGGCTGGGTGAGGTTGGGAGATATACACGTCTGGATTTCAGCTTCCTACAACCGGGAACCACGAATGTTTCCAGCATATGCTATGAAATTAAATGTCACTTTTCAAGGGAGGAGTCCCAGAAGATCAATTATGTCCTAGAGCTTTATCGCCAGAAGTTCTGGGAAAGTGAAACAGAAAAAAAAAAGCAAACTAGAACATTTGGGGACACTCCAGGCCTAAGTCTCAGCGAGGGCATAAGTGGTGCTAAGCTGTACTTGTCAAAGGAGAAAGGACAAGAGCAGCCCCATCTGTACTTGCTCGTACAGATGCTTCTCTTCTGATCTTAAGCCACGGTTGGATGATTCTGACCACAGAAGCAGATCAGGTTACCTGACTGCTTTAAACTCCACATCAGGTAGGTGACAGTACAGGCCTGTCATCCTAGCACTGGACAGGTGGAGGCAGGAGGATGGTAAGTTCAAGGTCACTTTGATCTACACAGCAAGTTCTAAGATGGCCTTGGCTACATCGGGTCAAACCAAACCAAAACCCTACATCTGTAGTCTGTGTAGTGCTGTTATTTGTGGGAAGCTCTGTCTAGAGCCAGTTGTAAATGCTGGATTGTTCTGGTTTGCTGTGGTAAGACCAGAGGTCCCAGGAGGCCCCTGCCTTTGTGCCACTGCCTGACTACTTGTCCTCTTGGTAGGTAGCCACAAGGCCTCTCTCTTCCTGTGGCTACTCTGTGCCTGGCCTCAGCTTCTGTTGGGCATACAACACTGGTTCTCAGAAGTCTGAAAGTTTCCTCTCTTCCTGGTAATGCCTCAAAATAGAAGGTTTTGGCCCCCCCAGAGCCATCCCAATGAAAGGACAGTACACAAGACCAGCACCTTGCTGCCTTATTGGATTGGCTCTGAAGAGCAGGCAAGCAGGAAGGAGCTTTCTGTGGACTGAAATAAGGGGCTGGGGCTCCTCAGAGTGCCCTAGAGAGGAAGCAGCAGCTTTGATGTGGGGATACAAGCAAGTCTTTGAGGTTCTTCACTGTGAGGCCTAGCTTTGAAGCTGTGAACCCAGTTAATAGTTCCCAGAAAACAGGCCCCCCCAAATGGAGGGCCATCCACTGTTCCACTATGGGTAGACAGTAGGTCTAGAGGCCATTTTAGGGGCATCAGGGTGGGAAGGAGGCCATCTTGAAAAGGTGAGGGGGACCCTTCAGGTGGTCACTGCATGGAAACAAACCATGAAGAGATGAGAACGAAAACTCAGTTCAGATTGACTTCTTCAACCTGGATTAAGACTCGGGGAGACTGATGCCAGCTTGGGTGGCTTTTTCCCACCACATTTAAACACAATATAATTTGGAGAAAAGTTCCCAGGTTTAATACTGTTGGGGTAGTGTTAAGCATTCTAAATGTTAATTAATTGGTCCTGCTTGCTGTCTGTTACTTACACTGACTCTGATTGGTTAAATAAAATGCCGAGGCCTGATATTGGGCAAAGACAGAGAAAGGTGGGACTTCCTGTGATTAGAGCAGGAAGCCTGCGCTTTAGACAGAGGATTAAAGCATTCCAGCCAGCAGCAGGAAGAAGAAAGCATTCCAGCCAGGAGCAGCAGGAAGGAGGCACACACTATGGCTTAGAAAAAGGAACCTCATTCCACATGGCCAGGAACATCGACATATCGTGGAGAATGGCAGTCCAAGGGGACGTATGTATATATGGAGTCATATTTGGGTAATAGAATTAAGAGCTAGTTTAGATGGTCCAAGATCGCACAATTCAGACCAAGGCTTGTTAAAATCCACATGGTGTCGGTGTGTGCTCATTTGTAATGGCTGCTTAAAGATTAACTGCCGCTGAACAAGCAACAATAATCTAAATACTGGTTAAATAGTTTAATTAGCTATATTTTTTTACATATGGCGCTCAACTATGGCAATTAGAATCCATGCTTACAGCCTGAGAAGGCCCGGTGAAAGCCGGTTTCCTAGCCAAAGAGCAGGGAACTGAACCCAAATGCATTTCAAACTGTGGCTACCTTAACAAAAGCTGTTGCCTTGCAGCAAGGGCAGAGAGCTAAGGCTTAGCTCTCCTTATCTACTAAAAAACTGGCAGCCTTCTAAACAGAATTTCAGAGTGAAATTAATCACCTAGATTAAAATGGAGAAATTCATAATGTCTCAATACATTTCAATTCCAGTTGAGTTTGTTCCTCTTAGCATGCAAATGATTTTTACCCTGACAATTGTGGTTCTGTGTATCTTTTTTGAGAAAGTTCAGACTAGGATAGTCTTAAAGGAAAGAATTTACAGATGGAATGCTAAATTGCCAACAATGATACTGGAGGGAGGCCCTTCCCCCAGATAGATAATACAAAATTGATGGCAGCTGGAGCTAAGAGCTTCCTGGCTATGAGGTGCTTCTCAGGACTTTCTGGGAAGGGTCTACCAATGAAATACAGTCAGAACTAGATTTCAAGTAATAATGAAAAAGCTTTAATTGCAGCATGGGACGGCATGGTTAGACATGCCAAGGCTTTTGGAGTGTTGTTTCTTTGCTTGATTTTTGTTTAGATGTCTTTGATTTCCTTATATCGGGAGATAAAAAGGATATTTTTCTGGTTTGACATTGCTAAAACAAACGAGATTTTTGAAGACTTTGGGCAGATTTCAAATTGTCATTACAATTCAAGGTTGCTCTCTGGGTTACAGAGATACAAAATCTGGGATTTAAGTGACATATTTGAGCAGGTTGGTACTGGCACACGTCCTTAATCCCCTAATCCCATCATACTAGAGGAAGAAGCAGGCAGATCTCTGGATTCTAGACCAGCCTTGTTTAAACAATGAAGGCAGGGTGGGAAACCTGCTGAGGAGATAAAGCTGCTGACTAAAGACAGTCTAGAATTAAAAAATGACACATTTTTCCTTGATGTTAAGTTTAATAATGTCCTTACTGATCTAATGGATAAATGCACATAATCTTAAATTTTTGTGAAGAGAAAGGGCTCACAAGCCAGTCTCCTTAGTTGTGGGGCTCCCACTGGAGAACTGGTTTCAAGAGACATTTTGCCCTGAAGGAGATATGTTAATCTCTGGGTGTGGTGGTGCACACCTTTAATCCCAGAATTTTGGAGGGAGAAGCAGGCTAATCTCTGTGAGTTCAAGGCTAGCCTGGTACAAAGTGAGTCCAGGACAAGGATACACAGAGAAATCCTTTCTCAGAAAAAAAAAGGAGAGAGAGAGAGAGAGAGAGAGAGAGAGAAAGAGATATATTCTGTTAATCGATGTAAGGACCCAGAGTTAGGCTAGGGAAGAACATGCAAACAGCATGCCTCCCACAGCCAACAGTTAAGAAAAGCTAACAAAATTGCATATCATGCTATTTTACAGAAATCTCCTTAAGAATGGGGCTTCCATGGGAGAACTGGAACTCAAACTAATACAAAAAATGGTTTAATTGATGTTATTGTTTAATAAGGGTAATTCAATTATTTAAATTCATACCTTGATCTCAAAACTTGGGAGACAAGGAAAAAACAGGTTCCTTGTGTATTCGAGGCCAATCCAACCTACAGAGCTCTACAGAGCAAATTAAGACAGCCCAAGCTACAAAGAGAAATCCTGTCTCAAAAAGGATAAATATATCCACATAGAAATTAAATCTCCAAAGAAAGGAGAAAAGGAAAGAAAAATATATAAATGCATACCTTTGTTCCCAAAAAATGGGGGACAAAGACAGAGACAGATTGCTCCCTTTGAGTTTGAGGCCAACCTAATTTACAAAAAGAACAACACAGAATAAACCTGTTTTAATCAATTAATAAGTCTATGTCAACTGTAGAGGATAATATAAACTCCATACAGTCTTACGCTGTATTTTCTAATTTAAAATAGATTATATATAGCATATATATGTAATACTATTACATGCCATATTTTTATATGGCATGAATGAAGACTTACTTCTGTTCAAAGAACAGAAAATATTCCTTAATTGATTTGTGCATCCTGCACATCCAAGGCATTTTGGTAATTGCAGAATTATATGTTACTTGTGAGAATTATATATTTTCAGAACTGGACCAGAGTCCAAAGAACATAAGACAAGTATCCCAGATGATCCAGTCTCATAGACTGCCTCAATAGCTGTTTCCTCAAAAATCTGCATCCAGAAGAATTTCAAACAGCTTGCTGAGATGGCCTACCCTCAAAGACTGTTCCAGACAAGACAGCAATAAAGCCCTGAACTTTCCTACCCAAAGTCCAGACTACAAACTTCTCAGGACATTCAAATTGCTGAGCACCTAGAGACTGGACAACAAATGTTACAATTTACTTGTTAACGATTTTTTTTTTCATTTTATTTGGGCCCCTAAACAGGTTTGTTGAGACCCAATTCAGCAGGAAGCAGTTTTAAGAGAGCGACGTCCCATTCCCAAAAAGTGGGGTGGATGATTCTTTGGTCATTTGATGTGTTATGAATGTTGTTTAGGGGTAATGGTTACAAATTGTTATATGGTCTTGTTAAGCAAGGTATAGGAAGTTAGACTTGGAGATCTCTTTTTCTTTTCTCCATCCTTCTTTCTCTCTTATATAGTGGGAAAAGACTTGAAAAGAAAAAGAGGGGGAATATATGTATATAATATAGAAATGATAAGATATAAGGATAGATTATTGAATCTGCTCTGAAACTCAAAACTATTGTTATTCTTTAGATAAGGTTATCTTTTGATACATTGGTATAGAATTTTGTATATTGATACAAAAATAAGATTAAGTTTGATTCATTAGTATAGAATTTTATATTTAGACACATAATATGTGTATTTCAACTCTTATATAAGGTATTGTGCCTATACAACTCATTTAAAAGTACAGGTTTACTTCCGATCCTTTTATGGGTTGCTATTGCAATCTATTTAGGAGTCTGGATAATACAAGTTGCTGACCAGTCAAGCTTCTGGTCATGTCAAGTACTAGTCTTAATTTATCACAAAATAGGCTTAATAGGTTAAACAGATACTAAATGGATAAAAATATACAGTTTGCTTGTTCAAAGACAGAAAATAGACAGATAGATTTATAAATAAATCGATAGATGTCTTCAAAACCCTCAGAGGCATACAGAAAATGGCATTTAAAGATGTTTTTATTATTTTAAGAAGTGTTTGACTTAAGACAGTCAGCTCCTGACAGCTCCCGTTTGACTTGGAAGAAGACAATGAGCATCAAAAAGAAATCTCCCATCAGGAGATAATTCCTATTGGGCAAAAATGCCCCTGCTCTCTCAACAGACTATATCCAGTCCAAAGATGGACCAGAGCTTAAATGCAGCTAAGTCGATGTCCTGATTCTGCAGAGACAGAATGGGAAAATCCTTATTATTTCCTGCTGCACAATTTAGTTTGTGAAAAATGCTTGGCCAGAAGGCTGAAGATGATGCTCCAATGATATCAAGTGATATTTGGGACTGTCTGGGCAACAAAATGTCATATTTCTTTTTGGAAGCTGCTCTCCTATGCTTCTTACTCACTCAAATAATAATTTTATCCCTTCTTATGTCCTTGATGGGGTTGAAGGCATAATAGTTACAAAATTTCAAAAACTTGAGTTGTTTAGGATTTAAAAGGATATTTTCAAGTCTAAATAAAATTTTTAGGTTTATAAATATAGGATATGGCCGGGCGGTGGTGGCGCACGCCTTTAGTCCCAGCACTCGGGAGGCAGAGGCAGGCGGATCTCTGTGAGTTTGAGGCCAGCCTGGTCTACAAAGCGAGTCCAGGACAGCCAGGGCTGTTACACAGAGAAACCCTGTCTCGAAAAACCAAAAAAAAAAAAAATAAATAAATAAATATAGGATATGATAGAAATTATTTAAGTTCAGAACTTTAGACACACCAAGATAGGTGATTTTTCTTCTTCAAGATTGCCTGATACAAATAGGCTGAACATTATGTGCATAACTTTTCTTGATTGTTTCATATTTGTTCTTATTGTTTTTACTGATGAGTTAACAAATTTAGCCTTCTTATTAGACAAAAGGAGGGAATTGTTGGGGTAGTGTTAAGCATTCTAAATGTTAATTAATTGGTCCTGCTTGCTGTCTGTTACTTACACTGACTCTGATTGGTTAAATAAAATGCCGAGGCCTGGCGGGCCAAGATGGCGGCGACCTACACTGACGCATTTTGAAAGCGGGGGGGGGGGGGCAGGAAGAGCAAAAAAAAAAAGGAGTTTTTGGGCACTGTGCAAAAATTGGAGGGGCAACCCCCCCCCCCAGGAACACTCACAGCTCCCAAGGGACTGTTAAAAGTCCTAGGGCAAGGCTCTCCCCATCTCTCACAGCCACTAAACCCGGGATTCGGGAACTCCCATTTGGAGAGGTGCCTGGTAAGATCGATCCCAACTTACAGCAGGCAGAATCAGGGTCCACTTGGCCATAGATCGCTGGCCTATTGGGCTCCCCACACATCAGGTTGAACTTATACCCACTTAAAAAACTTTGCAAGATAGTGGAAGGCTTAGCAAGGAACAAACAGGGGGTTCAACGGGTGGTCCGCAGCTGCTCGTGAAGCGGAGGGCGGGAGGTTCCGAGAGAGCGCGGGAAGCTGGGAACACAAAAGCAGGTGGGAGGGGCTGAATCCCGCACACTCACGGTAGCGCAGCTGGGGAGGGAGCACGGCTGGCAGGGCCAAATCCCCGCGAACCCATGGCAGGTCATCTGGGGAGAGAGACAGGCGTGGGCGGGGCCAGGGATCCGTGCACCCACGGCTGAGCTGCTGGGACGAGAGGTCCACTCAGGCAGCCGGAGGATCCGGGGCTTGGGGTACCCACGGGACCTGTGGCGGCGCAGACAGGAAGGGAATCAGGCACAGAGTCCAGCCCTGTGGCGAGAAGCCTAGAGAGAAACCAGAAATCGGGTCCATAGCTGTATCCTGGAAAATCCAGACATATTAGGTGTGGAGCCAGACCCTGTCAGCCTCCGTGACGACAAACAAAGCCCACAGAATCTGTGCCTGGGCAAACAGGCCCATACTATCAGAACCATTACAGGCTGATAACTCAGAGTGCAACATAGGGAAGTCTGAATTGGGAGCAGTGAAACAATCCTGGTCCATTACTCACAACCTGGGAATAGGCTGCACCAGCTCACAGTGCCTCAGGCGATTAAAACCACAGTGACCTTGAAATCCCCCTGTAAGCAACGACAGATAGCCAAGTAACTCGTCCCCTGCACCAAATCATCCACTGTGGTTCCAAGCACAGAAAACAGACAGCTAAATGCATCCAATGGCGAAAGGTCAAAAAAAAAATAGAAATCAAGGAATTATGGCTCCAACAAAGCAGAATCATCCTAGCTCATCCAATTCGGATGACCACACACCAACAGAAACACATGAAAACATTGACAATTCTGCAATATGGAAAGTGATAGAGTCCCTGCAAGAAGAACTTAAATCTATGAAGGAATTCAAAGAAGCCACAATTCTACAAATCAAAACAAGGAACAACACCATTAAAGAGCTCCAAGCCAAGGTGACAGAGCTTGAACAGGAAAAGGAAAAAGCCATGAAAGATTTTCATACAAAAACAAGCAAGCTGGAGAAGGAAATGTACAAAACGAACAAAACCATACAAGACATGAAAATAGAAATAGAAACAATAAAGAAAACACAGTCAGAGTTAAAAGAGGAAGTGGAGAACCAAGGGAAGAGAACAGGAACTACGGATGTGAGTATCAACAATAGGATGCAAGAGATGGAAGACAGGATCTCAGGCATGGAAGATTCAGTGGAAGAAATCAGTACAACATCCAAAGAAAATGAGAAGGCTAAAAAATCTCTCACCCACAACATCCAAGAAATCAGGGACTCAATGAAAAGACAGAACCTAAGAATTATAGGTATAGAGGAAAGAGAAGACTCCCGACTCCAAGGTCCAGGAAATATCTTCAACAAAATCATAGAGGAAAACTTCCCAAACCTGAAAAAAGAGATGCCAATAAAAATCCAAGAGGCTTACAGAATACCAAACAGATTAGACCAGAAAAGAAACTCCTCTCGCCACATAATAATTGAAACCCCAAATGTACAGAACAAAGAAAGAATATTAAAAGCTGTAAGAGAAAAAGGTCAAGTCACATACAATGGCAGACCCATCAGAATTACACCTGACTTCTCCCCAGAAACGTTAAAAGCTAGAAGGGCCTGGTCAGATATACTACAAGTCCTGAGAGATCATGGGTGCCCAGCCAGACTACTTTACCCAGCAAAACTTTCTATCAGCATAGATGGAGAAAACAAGATATTCCATGACAAAATCAAATTTAAACAATATCTACCCACAAACCCAGCCCTACAGAAAATCCTAGAAGGAAAATCCCAACCCAGAGAAGAAAACTCCACCCAAGAAAACAAAGGGAATAGAAAACCCCTCAGCAACTAAACCAAAAGAGGCACAGGACCACCACCTATACCAAACTAATGGGAAATAACAACCCCAGGTCACTAATATCCATCAACATCAATGGACTCAACTCCCCAATAAAAAGACATAGGTTTACAGAGTGGATCCGCAAGCAAGATCCTTCCTTATGCTGTATACAAGAGACACATCTAACTACGAAAGATAGACACTGCCTCAGAGTAAAGGGCTGGGAAAAGTTTTTCCAAGCAAGTGGACCCAGGAAGCAAGCTGGAGTAGCCATCCTAATATCAAACAAAACAGACTTCCAACTGAAGTTAATGAAGAAAGACAAAGAAGGGCACTATATACTCATTAAAGGGAATATTCATCAAGAGGAAATTTCAATACTGAACATCTATGCCCCAAATACAAAGGCACCTACTTTCGTAAAAGAAACACTTCTAAAACTTAAAGCGCACGTCGATCACAACACATTAGTAGTGGGAGACTTCAACACCCCACTCACAACAAAGGACAGATCATCAAGACAGAAGACAAACAGAGAAATATTGAGTCTAACAGAGATCATGAAACAAATGGACCTAACAGATATCTACAGAACGTTTCACCCAAACACAAAGGAATACACCTTTTTCTCAGCACCCCACAGAACCTTCTCCAAAATCAACCACATAATTGGTCACAAGGATAGTCTCAATAGATACAAGAAAATTGAAATAACACCTTGTATCTTATCAGACCACCACGGAATAAAGCTGGTCTTCAACAGCAAAAGAATCAACAGAAAGCCTACACACACATGGAAATTGAACAGCTCCTTACTGGATGACCACTGGGTCAGGGAAGAAATAAAGAAGGAAATCAAAGACTTCTTAAAATCCAACAACAATGAAGACACAACATACCCAAACCTATGGGATACACTGAAAGCTGTGCTACGAGGAAAGTTCATAGCACTAAGTGCTTTCAAAAAGAAAATTGTGACAGCTCATATTAGTGAACTAACAGCTAAGCTGGGTGAATTGGAAAAAAAAGAAACAAACACTCCCAAGAAGAGCAGAAGACAGGAAATCATCAAGCTTAGAGCTGAAATCAACAACTTAGAATCAAAAAGAACTATACAAAGAATCAATGAAACCAAGAGTTGGTTCTTTGAGAAAATCAACAAAATAGACAGACCCCTAGCCAAATTAACTAAAAGGCAAAGGGAAAGAACACAAATCAACAAAATCAGAAATGAAAAGGGAGAAATAACAACAGACATTGAGGAGATCCAGAAAATATTCGGGCATTACTTTAAAAATCTATATTCCACTAAATTTGAAAACCTAAGCGAAATGCACAATTTCCTCAATAAATTCCACCTACCAAAACTAAATCAAAATCAGATTAACAGCTTAAACAGTCCAATAACACCGAAGGAAATAGAAACAGTCATTAATAATCTCCCAACCAAAAAAAGCCCAGGGCCAGAGGCTTTAGCACGGAATTCTACCGGACCTTCAAAGAGGAACTAACACCATTACTTTTCAAACTCTTCCACCACATAGAAACAGAAAGATCACTGCCAAACTCATTCTATGAGGCCACTGTCATTCTGATTCCTAAACCACACAAAGACCCAACAAAGAAAGAGAACTTCAGATCAATCTCCCTCATGAACATAGATGCAAAAATACTTAATAAAATACTAGCAAACCGAATTCAAGAACACATCAAAAGTATCATACACCATGATCAAGTAGGCTTCATCCCTGGAATGCAGGGATGGTTCAATATACGAAAGTCTATTAATGTAATTCACCACATAAACAAGATGAAAGAAAAAAACCACAAGATAATCTCGCTAGATGCAGAAAAAGCATTTGACAAAATCCAACACCCCTTCATGCTAAAAGTTCTGGAGAGAACGGGCATACAAGGACCATACCTAGAAATAATAAAGGCAATATACAGCAAGCCAGTAGCCAACATCAAATTAAATGGAGAGAAGCTTGAAGCATTTCCTCTAAACTCAGGGACAAGACAAGGATGTCCACTTTCACCATATCTCTTCAATATAGTACTTGAAGTCCTTGCTAGAGCAATAAGACAACTAAAGGAGATCAAAGGGATAAAATTGGAAATGAAGAAGTCAAATTATCCCTATTCGCAGATGATATGTTAGTATACATAAGCGACCCCAAAAACTCCACCAAAGAACTCTTACAGCTGATAAACAACTTCAGCAAGGTGGCTGGATACAAAATTAACTCAAAAAAATCAGAAGCCCTTCTCTATACAACAAACAAATATACCGAGAAAGAAATAAGGGAAACAACCCCCTTCACAATAGCCACAAACAACATGAAATACCTGGGGGTAACTCTAACCAAGCATGTGAAGGACCTATATAACAAGAACTTCAAGCCCCTGAAGAAAGAAATGAAAGAGGCCTTTAGAAGATGGAAAGATCTCCCATGCTCATGGATAGGTAAGATCAACATAATAAAAATGGCTATCCTACCAAAAGCAATATATAGATTTAATGCAATTCCTATCAAAATACCAACACAATTCTTTATAGACCTGGAAAAAGCTATTCTCAACTTCATATGGAACAACAAAAAGCCCAGAATAGCTAAATCAATCCTGTCCAATGAAAAAACATCTGGAGGTATCACCATCCCAGATTTCAAGCTGTACTACAGAGCAACAGTAATAAAAACAGCATGGTACTGGTATAGAAACAGACCAGTGGATCAATGGAATCGAATTGAAGACCCAAACATGGATCCACACACCTATGGCCAACTAATCTTTGACAAAGAAGCCAAAAACGCACAATGGAAGAAGGACAGCATCTTCAACAAATGGTGCTGGTCCAACTGGATGTCCACTTGCAAAAGAATGAAATTAGACCCATACCTATCACCTTGTACAAAACTTAATTCCAAGTGGATCAAAGACCTTAACATAAGGCCAGCCACACTAAAGATACTAGAAGAAAAAGTAGGAGAAACCCTCGAACTCATTGGCACAGGTGACAACTTCTTGAACACAACACCATCAGCTCAGGACCTGAGATCAACAATCAATAAATGGGACCTCATGAAACTGAAAAGCTTCTGTAAAGCAAAGGACACTGTCATTCGAACAAAACGGCAACCAACAGACTGGGAGAAAATCTTCACCAGCCCCACATCTGATAGAGGGCTATTATCTAAAATCTACAAAGAACTCAAGAAACTAAATGCCAAGAAACCAAATAATCCAATCAAAAAATGGGAGATGGAGCTAAATAGAGAATTCACAAAGGAGGAATCCCTAAGGGCTGAGAGACACCTGAAGAAATGTTCAACATCCTTAATCATCAGAGAAATGCAACTCAAGACGACCCTGAGATTCCACCTAACACCTGTTAGAATGGCTAAGACAAAGAGCTCAAATGATAGCGCATGCTGGTGAGGGTGTGGAGAAAGGGGAACCCTACTCCATTGCTGGTGGGAGTGCAGGCTTGTGCAACCACTATGGAGGTCTGTCTGGCGATATCTTAGAAATCTAGGAATAACCTTGCCTCAGGACCCAGCCATACCACTTCTGGGTATACACCCAAAGGACCTCTCATGGAGACATAGGGAAGTCTCCTCATCTATGTTCATAGCAGCCTTATTTGTAATAGCTAGAAATTGGAAACAACCCAGATGTCCCTCAACTGAAGAATGGATTAAAAAATTGTGGTACATCTATACAATGGAATATTACTCAGCTATCAGAAACAATGAAATCATGCAATTTGAAACCAAATGGATGGATCTAGAGGAGCTCATCCTGAGTGAGCTAACCCAGTCTCAGAAGGATGTACATGGCATCTATTCACTTATAGTAGGATTTTAACTATATCGTACAGGATATCTGTACTACAACCAACACATCAAAAGGAACAAGGACATAATTTTTTTTTATCTTTTTCTTTTTCCTTCTTTTTTTCTTTTTTCTTTTTCCTTTTCCCTTCTCTTTTTCCTCTCTTTTTTTTTGTTGATATTCTTCGTTTTTGTGGGTTTGTGTGTTTGTTGGTCTTTTTTTTAGTATTCCCCCAGTAGCAACGAGACACCATTCACTGGCAGTACTGCCTCGTAGGCCCCCGGTGAATGAAGAGGCTCTTGGCCCTCATATGACTCCTGATATGTGGTGAGAGACTGTTAGGCAGGGACACTCCACCCCAGAGGAACAAGACGGAAGGGTCATGGGGTAGAGCATGGGAGGGTGGGGCTGGGAAGCGGGAAAAGAGGACAATATGATAAGGATGTAACCTGAAGCAACAAACAAATAAATTTATTAACTAAAAAAAAAAAAAAAAAGGCAGGGGGCAGGGCTGAAACACTGTGAATGGAACAGAGGATACAGCCATTCGGCCTGGTTTTGCAGACCTCCAGATGTAGAGAAGACGTAGAGCTAAGGTAAAATACAAGAGAATTGTGGTATTGGCCCATGCCTTTGACTTCAGGGGAGGGGGGGGGGGGGGGGGAGCACCGTAGAGTTGGTGGTCTTATGTATTCTGGAGTCATACGGAGCTGGGTGGTGAGGGTGCATACTCTTGGTCCCACCATTCAAGAAGAGTACACCCTTGGTCCCAGCTCCCAGCACACTGGAGACAGAAACGGGCAGATCCTGGAGCTCAGGGTCAGCCTGATGCAGGGCAAACTCTAAATAGAGAAAGACTTCGATCCAGGAGTGGTGGAACACATCTTTGATCCCTTCAGATGGGAAACACAGGTCCCTGATCCCAATAATTAGAGTTCAGAGACACACACATGGGATTTGGAGGGATCTAGGTTTGGAGGCTACTTACAAAAGGCCTTCTCGATGCAGGCAGATTGTCCTTTGGGATCTCAAAATATATACACTAGAGCTGGTTTAGCTCCAAGGTGACAGAATGATTTCTTCTTTAACCCGGATTGAAAGATAACGCTTTGTATGCTGTCAGAAGGCCAAATTAGCTTCAGGAGAAGTACTACCTAGCCCCTCCATCCCCCCCCCAAAAAAAAGAGGGCAATTGTCCTAGGGTTGGGATTGGGGCAGGGCTCTGGTCTTATCGTTCCAGGAGAATCGAAGCGTCCATTAGGGGAGCCCGGGGACGGCTGGACAGCGGAATCCTCAGCAGAGAGCAGAATCAGGCACCAAGGAGGACGAGTGACCCAGTTGATTCTGCCTGGCAGACTTCCTCAATAGCTGTCTCCATCGGGGGCCTGCAACCACCACAGCAATCCAATGTCACTGGGACCGCTCAGCTCTACACAATGCCCCGGCAGGAACCTCAGTGAAACCTGCAAGATCAGCTTCTGCCTACAAACCCCTTAGGTCATCTAAACAGCTGAGAACAGAAGGACTGAACATAAAAGGAATGTACTAACATTTTTAATCATTTTTCCCATTTGGGTTCGGGCCCCAAACAGGTCTACTACGACCCAAATCAGCAGGAAGTCACTTTAAGAGAGCGACGTCCCATGCCCAGAGGGTGGGGAGGGTGTTTCTCCGCCCTTCTTTTTGGTTATTTGAAGGATAACTGAAAACTCTGTTATGTAGGGGAAGAGACTACAAGCTGATAAATGGTCCTGTCTTAATGGGTTTTGGAGGTTAGCCCCAGGGAATTCCTACTTTTCCTTTTCTGTATCCTTCTTCCTCTCCTATGTAGGAGTGCATGGGCTTGAGAAAAATGAGATATAGACATAGCACAGGAAGGTCCAAGAAGAAGGGGCAGATTATTGAATATGCCCTTATACCTTTGTATATTGATACAAAATTAGTAGTTTATTTGGCTAAAGTGGTATTGACCAT
>CAJQZJ010032904.1:6600129-6621028 GCA_907164525.1 Lophiomys imhausi
ACATTGGGAAGGTATACTGGGCCAATTTACTCTCATAAATGTGGCATATTTATATCTATTGTTTTGTATAATACTTACTGTTATAAGAGAAGGAACCATCTGTTGGACTGAAAGGGGAAACTTCTGGGGGGGAAGAGGGTGGAAGGGCGGGTTAGGAAGGGGGAATAGAGAGGGGTTTGTTACTGAGATGTAACTTGAAGAAAAAAAAATAAAGTATTTAAAAAAAAAATGCCGAGGCCTGATATTGGGCAAAGACAGAGAAAGGTGGGACTTCCTGTGATTAGCGCAGGAAGCCTGCACTTTAGACAGAGGATTAATGCATTCCAGCCAGCAGCAGGAAGAAGCATTCCAGCCAGGAGCAGCAGGAAGGAGGCACACACTATGGCTTAGAAAAAGGAACCTCATTCTACATGGCCAGGAACATCGATATATCGTGGAGAATGGCAGTCCAAGGGGACATATGTATATATGGAGTCATATTTGGGTAATAGAATTAAGAGCTAGCTTAGATGGGCCAAGATTGCACAGTTCAGGCCAAGGCTTGTTAAAATCCACGTGGTGTCTGTGTACTCTTTTGTAATGGCTACTTAAAGATTAATGTCTGCCAAACCAATTAAATATAATCTAAATAGTGGTTAAATAATTTAATTAGTCATATTTTTTGTACATAATACAATCCCCAATGCACAAGGAAGTGTAATTACATTGAAACTCGACTCAGGGTACATGTCATTTATTCCAAGAAGTTGGGTTCTAGAGATAGGCTACCTGTCTCTTAGCGTAAAGGGCCTAAGGAAGGGTCTGGCTTAGTCTCAGTCATACAGATAGCATAGTGATCATTTGAGTTATTAGCCGTCTCTGGTCCTGGTTGTGGGAGCTTGGGGGAGCCTTTGGCTATACAAATAATGTAAGGGTAATGTAGACTATTAGGTATGGCCAGTTCTGGTTATGGGAACTTGGGGATCCCCTGGTTGTAAGGGTCGTTTAGATTACTAGCCACCTCCAGTCCTGGTTGGAGGAAATTGATATGGCCTGGTCCAACAGATAACAGATTGCCTGGCTATTAATCACCTTCAATTCCCAGATTTCTGGATGGAAGGACAGGTTTTACATCTTTCCTATCCTGTACACTTAGCATTCCTAATTCTCTGAAGATCTCTCGGTGGAAGGACCTTTCTGCTGTGCTCCCAACAAAAAAACAAAAAAGGGGACTATGAGACCTGCTACCTTACTTCTGAGTACCAAGAAGCAATATAGGGGGCTAGGGCTGTGACCTTTGGGATCCTGTCACAGCAGATTGAATATAAACATGGTCACTCATGCCAAGACTCTTATACCAAGCTGTGACAGCTATTCTTGGTGTCAATTTAAGTACATCTTGGATTAACTAAAACCAAAGCAGCTGGGGATTTTTATTAATTAAATCATTTGAAGTGGGAAGACCCACCTTTAATCCAGATCTTTCAGGGTGGGAAGATCAACCTTTAATCTTGGCTATACCTTCTGCCGGAAACCTATATAAAGGATGGAAGAGGAAGCTTGCTCTTTCCCTGCGATGGCAAGTCCATTCCTTCACTTAGTAGGCATTAGAGCCTCCTTCTTTGGGATTCCAGTGGATGCCGAAGACCAGCTGAGACATTCAGCTTCGTGGACTGAACCACTACTGGATTCTTGTACTTTCTGTTGACAGCCATTGTTGGTATAGCTGGGCTGCAGCCTGTAGGCAATTCTAATAAATCCTGTGTGTGTGTGTGTGTGTGTGTGTGTGTGTGTGTGTGTGTGTGTGTGTTCATTCCATCTGTTTGTTCCTATAAAGAACCGTGACCAATACATAAGCTAAGATGAAAGCATCTCACCACCCAAGAAGAGGTAAACAGCTGACTTCCCAAGCAGGTGTTTCAGCAGACTTGACAGTGAAGTCTTCTTAGCCTTAATCCTCACACACACAAAAACGTAACCTGAAGTGAGTTAATGCAAACCAATCAGCCACTTTTCTACAGCCTGCACCCTGTCTCTGCCTTGAAGAGCAGTCAATCTTTTGTTCTCCATTCCTGTTCCTCTCAGTTCTTCCTTCACTGTCTGCCTCCGCTCAGATGCTGCAACACCCTTGCTGTTCTGTGAGATGAAGTCTGTCCTGTTCTGGAATCGTATCACAGAGCCAGTGAAATTCTTTTAAGGGAACTGTCATTTCATCCTTTGGCAGTGAAATCAATAATCAGACCACTTGGGTCTACAGCTGGGCTCAGCCCCCTCTCAGATTTCCACTGTGGGCGGGGCCCTGCAGGACCCCCTTCTTCCTCCTGACCATGACACACCACATCCCCACCTGTGGTTCTCACCCTGCCTTGGGTCATCTTCTCTGTGATTCAGGGCCCTCCCTGAGTGAAGGGGACTCAGGCTCTACACCAAGCTTCCATTTGACACATGTCAATCATGTATGCAGGTCTCCAGTTGCAGGTGACAAAAGGAAAAGCTCATGGCCCCCCAGCCTGAAAATCACTTCATCCAGGATCCTAGGGCTTCTCTTCAACTGTTTTGGGAGTTGGGTCTTGTGATGAGACTCTGTTAGGGGACTGTAGTGAGAATTTTCTTTAAAAACACAGAAATGTTATGTGAATATGTTTTTGTTTTAATTCCAGGTGTGGGATAAGGTGCTGCTTCAGACTGTCCACAGCAGCTGACTGGGATTTGCCTCGTGCTCTGGCAGAAGCATGATTTTACCATCTGCAGGTCATTTTTGCAAGTGTATGACATTTGGACTTTTGGGGACTCTTGAGGGGGTATATAAATGCTAGAGCCCCAAGGGGCATGATTTTGCCATCCGTAAATAATTATTGTAAATGACATTTGGAATTCTGGGGACTCCCGAGGGGGTATAAAAATGCTAGAGCCCCAAGAGAGGGGTGGTTCTGGCTGTTGTTGCTGCTGCTGCTGTTGGTTGCTGGTTGCTGTTTGTCAAGTGGTCCCCTGCAAAGAGATGAGTAGAAGAAATTGAATATCCTGACAGTGAAGATCAAACCAGCCCCAAGGAACTTGAAGTTCCTAGTCAGCAGGAAGTAGTCTAACAATACTGATACCTCCTTTCCCCTCTAACCATCTTTCTCTTCTATCTAGTGTTGGGGGGAATTGGAAGGGTATAATAAGGGTGTTAGAAAAAGGAACCCATAAACTAGCCAAAAATCTGGCTACATGGGACAGCTCTTCCCTGTGTGGTTTCTTGATAACTGCCCACAGTGTCCAGAGTGACACCTGTCTTGGCACAAGCAGGAAACTGTGCCTCTTAGCAACAAGTCACACTGGGGTCTGGGTCCCAGGCTTCCCATGGTGGGACAGATCAGAATGGCTGATCTCTTTTAGTGGCCAGAGTTTTAGTGGCCTGTTATGATAGGACAACTGTGGAGTGAAGTTAGTGAGCTTCCTTGCCTGCCATGTGGCTTGAGAGGTGGTAGTGGGCAGCTAACCACACTGCCCTGGAGGCCACAGGATCACTGAGCCTATGGTAGGAAGTGGCCCCACAGAGCTCAGGGGAGGATGACAGACTCAGTGACTTCCCACACATCAGACTGAACTGCTGTGCTTCAAAATTCATCTAGGTCCCCAATTTCACAAGCATATCACTAAGGATAATCTTTCTGCCCCTCTTCTAGAATGTTCTATGATGTACAATGTGCAATGCACAAGCATGTCCTTAGTTCCAGAACAAGGAAACAGAGGTCAAGTGATTTGTTTCTAGAGCCTGGCAGCTCAGTAGCTGAGCCGATGACAGGATTCTAGGGTTCTGGCTCCTGGTGAATCATCAACCAGGTGTGAGATTATATTAGTTATCTTTCTCTTCACTGTGGGGGGAAAAGGCCTGACAGAAAGAGCTAAAAGACAGGGAGTTTTATTTTGCCTCACAGTTTCATGGGTCCAGAGCATCATGGTAAGGAGGGCATGGTGGTGAGTGGCCACAGCAATGAGAACTTGTAGTACCAGCTTGTTTACACAGCACTGCAGAGAAAAGGGTGTAACTGTCAAAGTTCTGCCCTTAGAGCCCTGTTTCTACAGGCTAGTCCTACCTCCTAAAGGATCCACAGCCTCCAAAACACAGGATGGGTCCTCAAAACACGACCCTATGCTGGGCACTTCAGATCCAAACTGAAACAGAGACTGACTGTGTTCAAGGTCACACTTGGGGACGGGGTGGGGGCGGGGTGGACAGACCCTTCCTTCTGTGTAGAGGAACGAGGAGAAATCACCCCTCACTTAAGGTTTTATGTCCTAAGAAGGCTGAGGGTTCTGAGGGTAGGCAGGATCCTCTGGAGTTGGCTATGGCTTCCAGCCTTGGAAGGGATGGAGTTGGGGGCACAGGGCATGTTAGAATCTCTCCCTAAATTCTTAGTGTCATCTGTCTGATGCCATAGATCAAACAGTCAGGGGCAGACAGAGCATCTGGCTGTGTGATAAGCCAGATGTTTCATGTCTCTGACTGCTCAGCTATAGCAGGAGGTGGGTCACCCTGCCTTTCTAGGCTTAGGAGGAAGGGATGGGTGTGGATGTGGAAGTGTGGATGTGGAAGGGCTCCATAGCCAGCGCTAAAAGGTCTATGGCTCTCAGTGGGACGGGCAGATATCCTGGCTATGTGTTTGTTCCCAAGTCTGTCTCAGGGCTGGTCTGGGGCTTCCTGGGAAGGAATGGGGATCCTGTCTGGCATCTGAGGATGAGTTGGAATTGTTTCTAGAGTGATCCAAGCCAGCCTGGACATGCCACTCTTGTGCCTGCTTTGCTTGCTAGTCACCTACAGTCCTGGGAGGCTCTTCCCTGGCCCTGGGGCAGAAGATTAGCAGGGGTGATTCACCTGCAAAGAGAGAGGCCAAGTCAGAGAATCCAAACAACACAGAAAGACTCTACCCGAGGGACTGTGAGACTCTGAAGGGACCTATACATCCAGCTGTCAGTTTTTCACATGCCCCAAGGAGCCTGAGCAGCAAACCCTGCTGGGGATAGAGCAGATGATGGGCTAAGAAATTGGGGGATGCCTCACCCCATAGCTGATGCATGCAATGTTTCTTCCTGATCCCAAGAGACTCTTCCTAGAGGATCTGTGCTGTATGGGCAGGGCATCCCACACCATCTTATTGTCACACGGGTTAGGCCATTGCATGATCAGAGAGGTGACATTGCTATGGTGTGACCAGCCTGGGACTGAATGGAAGTGAGAGTCCCTGAGGCTCTCAGGTACTCCACGGCAGGCCTGTGCTGGGGTCCACGACACTGCTGAGTCTCCCCTTCCAGGGATCATGCTTGTTTGTTTACTTGCTTGGTTTTTTTTGAGACAGGGTTTCTCTGTGTAGCCCTGGCTGTCCTGGACTCACTTGGTAGACCAGGCTGGCCTCGAACTCACAGAGATCCACCTGCCCCTGCCTCCAAGTCCTGGGATTAAAGGCGTGCGCCACCATACCTCGCCATTTTAGACAGCTGTGAATTGCCATGTGGGTGCTGGGATTTGAACCCTTGTCCTTTTGAAGAAAAGCCACTACTCTTAACCGCCGAACCATCTCTCCATCTGTGAAGCAAGCGACAACAAATAAGAAGACATACAGAATTATTTTAGGCAGGATAAGTGCTATGAAGAAAATAATAGGAGCCTGTGCATCAGCCCAGCCTGGTAAGTGACCCAGACTCATCCTCCTGCCCCTGATGTCCCCATACTCCCAGGCCTAGCCAGGGCCACACAGCTGTACAGCAGCCCAGCCAGATAAAGGTAGCTCTCAGCTGTGCTTTTCTCAGATATTTATTTTTTTATAGTAGATAGAGACTATAAATGCAGACAATAAGTGGCCATGGGGTGCCCAACCTCTACTGTTACATCTGCAAGTCAACTCCTACACCTAAGCCTCACGGAACTTTCTAGAAGAGGGGCAGAAAGATTGTAAGAGCCAGGGGACCAGGATATCTGCTACAAGTCTGTGTCGTGGGAAGCTACACCCATGAAATCTCCACGTTGTGGTTGTAGGGACAACACCACCTGATATGCCAAGGGAGTTGGAGGGAATTTCACACGGCCCTACCTCTAGATGAAGAGCTACCGGCAACCGATGGCTGCTGAGAGAGGAAGAATCGGTTTTCTCCAGGGATGAGGCCCTGCTAAGTTATCCAATCCCAAGTGGTCAGCCCAAAACACATGCTCATATGAGCACCATTAAATGAACTCAGTAGATTGCATCCATATACCCCCCTGCTGTGTGTGTAATAGTAACAATTAAAGAAGAAGAGGCCATGAACTTGAGAGAACATAGGAGGAGTTGATGGGCAGGGGGAAGATGAGGGGTATAAAATAATATAATACAGTACTCATATGAAATTCTCAAAACTTTTCAATTAAAAGACAGACAAATGGGGAAGGGAGTACAGGGAATGAGAGACAGGGCAGGGATGGGATGATCTTTTGGTAGGGGACCAAGAAGGAGGAAGTGACCCTGAGCTGAGGTCAGAAGGAAGCAAGACACTGAATGATCCAGACAGGGGAATGGGTGGCACAGAGGCCTGAGGCTGCAGGCACCTGGGTGCTCAGGGCACTGAAAGGATGGTGTGTTGTTTCAGGGATGCACAGTGGTAGAGGGGTTCGGCATGGAGGCCTCCTTCCCTCTTCACAGCCATTGGAGGAACATGGAGTTCCTTGTGAGCAGGGGAAAGCTTAGTTCAGAGCAGGACGGAATTCAAACAGGTCTGTGTTCTCCCGGCTTGCCCCCCCCCCCCATCATCTCCTCACATGCTGCCAGGCCTGGAGTACAGCACCTCATGGTCCCCATCCCCATCTCATGCTTGAGAAGTCCCCAGGCTGAGTTTTGCCGGGGTCACTTACGAAGGGTGTGAAGCTACAGACAGTGAGAATGGTCACTTGACTGGGAAAGGTGTTTGATAGGTGTGCTTGGAACCCTACAGGACAGACATTTATGGCCCCATCTTTGTGTGTTACAGGACCTCAGACCCCACCAGCCATTAATGCTATCAGTCTCTGATAGGGGACCACAGCTCTGCTGATGGGAGTTTCCATGAGAGGCCCAGCTCTGTGCCAGCAACGTCATGACCTGTGACCTATGACCTAGAACCAGATAAATAGCCAGAGAATAGAAGGGACATGCTTTCAGTGCAGATGAGATAGATGCCATTGAGAAGTAGGTGTCATGCTCCTGTTATCCTGGCTGAGAGAGGAGAGTGGAGGCAGAGGGTTGGGAGTTCAAGACTAGCCTCTGATGCATAGCAAGTTTGGGGCTACATAAGACCCTGTCAAATCAAACGCAGAAATCAATGAATGAGCAGCCAAAGTCTAAACTGTTCTGTTATCCTTGGCCACACCTCTGTTCCACATCTTGGAATTTGTCCAGGTGAAGTCACAAGATATGTCCAGAGATAACTGTGCAGGCAGCAGAGATTCTATCATCTGTCCATCAATCATCTGTTGTTATCAGCTTAACCATTATGTATATACATATCTATCCACTCATTCATCACTTCTCCCCATTTTAAGACAGATAGAATATAGACACAATTTGTAAAAAAAAAATTACTTTCTCACCTCATCTTTTAAAAATGCAAGTTTGGAGCTAGGATGGTTATGCACACTTATGACCCCAGTGGTCAGGAAGCAGAGGCAGGAGAATTGAAAATTCAAAGATGGTATGGGTTACACGTTGAGACTTGATCACAGAAACCAACCAACATACATGCATGCACACATACACACATGCAGAAAGACAGATGGACAGACAAACGTGAAGTGGGAGAAACACACACCCAAACATATCATTATAAAGAGGATTTAGGAATCCTCATGATCTTTTTGAGGACTCCAGTAAAAACTCAAGCAATCCAATTGCTTCAGAAAGCAGAAAGAGACTAAGATGGGAAGGAACACAGAGACCCCAGTGCTGCTATTTCAAGCATGTCCCTTGTCTTGCCTACTCCAGGGTGAGAAGAAACTCAAAGGAGAGGAAGGCAAATCCAGAGCCTTGAGGACCTATAAGAAACATCAGAGAAGCAGGTGGTCCATGCTGGTGTGAGCAATGGAAGCAAATTGTCTATCTCAACATGAAGAACATGCTGGAAGGTTTTGATTAGTGCCCAGAGCCCAACAAGAAGCTAAAGATGGCAGGCATGGACATAACTCTCCCAAGGGACACAAGGGCATCGAGTGTCACCAGGATGGAGTCCTTTGGCTCCAGGGAGAGGGCATCTCTGTGACAGCCACACTGAACTGTGGCTCATGCTGGGGCAGATGTGCTGTTTTTGACACAATAAGGACCTGGCCCCTGGCCCTCAGGAGCCCTGTGCTGTGGGGGTGGGTCAGTGGGTCTAGTGGGTCTTCCAGTTGCTTTTCAGCAATGGGAATGATGACTAGGTTGGAGTGGGTGGTGGTGAGGAGTTGAAGGTAGGGTAGTGAAGTGCCTTGAGGAACAACTCAAGCAGGAAGAGGTATCATGCTTTGGAAGCACTCATGGGAGGACGAATCAGTTACTAGGGAACCGTAGGCCAATGCTGAAGTTCATCCAAGATTCATGAGATTCCACTGTGGCCCCATTTCTTCTGGGCTTGGGCAGCTCTGGTAAGTCCTGCCACCTCCTTGACCTGGGTTTCCTGGTGACTATTGATCAACCTGTCCTGTCTCCCTCACAAGGGAAATCATTGTAAGTGGGGTGAGATGGGGTAGGACATCAGAGGAGAGGACACAGAGGGCCATGCTCTGTAGGACCACCAGCAAGTTATTGGCAGGAGGGGCTGTACCAGTTCGTCCCTGAGGCTGCTGAGCATGGCTAACCGCAGATCAACCTCTTGTTCTCTGACCTTGTTCTGGGATCTGTAGGACGATCTGTGACCGTGGGAATAGCAGAAGGGACACAGACACACCACAGGGGCTACAGTTTAGGGACGAAGTTAGGTCTCTTGAAAGGGCTACTTGAGGGGCTGGAGAGATGGCTCAGTGGTTAAGAGCACTGTCTCCTCTTGCAGAGGACCTGGGTTCAATTCCCAGCACCCACATGGCAGCTCACAGCTGTCTGTAACTCCTGTTCCAGGGGATCTGGCACCCTCACACAGACATACATGCAGGAAAAACACCAAGGCACATAAAATAAAAACAAATAAATCTTAAAAAAGAAAAGAAAGAAAGAAAGAAAGGGCTATTTGACAAGGAGAAGTCACTAGGCCCAGGGCTCTGTAATCTGGGGAGAGAGTAGAGTTTCTTACAAGAGGGTGTTAAGTACTGAGCTGTAGAGTTAAGCACAGGGCCAGGAAATAGAGGAAACACAGTGGGGCAATTCTAAGGAAGCTTCCAGCAGGAAGAGAGGCAACTGCTGAGGAAGCTAACTCAGAGCAGAGGCACACACTCAAGACGACCAGAGGAAACACAGCCTAGAGGACCACTAGAAACAGGAACCTCTTTTGTTCACCCTCTGGATAAATCAACCACGTAGGAGTTCTGCCTTCTTGCAGCTTGGACTCAGATAGGTTGAATACCTTGCCCAGAGTGTTCAGCCTGTAGGACAGTTACAGGAGGGTTATGTTTAGGGGAAGGTGGCTGAAAACACACCTTCACAGTCATGAACGCATGGTTGGAAAGCCAAAGCGTGTGCAACCTGTGCAAGAAGGAACTAGAAAGGTCTCAGAGCAATGGTTCTCAATCTGCAGGTCATGACCCCTTTGGTGGGGTTGTGGAATGAGCCTTTCACAGGAGTCACCTAGGACAATCATATAACAGATATGTTTACATTATGATTCATAACAGTAGCAAAATTACAGTTATGAAGTAGTAACAAAAATAATTTTATGGTTGGGAGTCACCACAGCATGATGAACTGTATTAAAGAGTCACAGCATTAGGAAGGTGGAGAACCACTCTCTTAGAGTATGTCAGGATCTTTGTAGTCACAGTGTCAAAAGGCTCAGGATGGTTGCAAGGGACATTGTGCCAAGGCCTGTAAGTCATATGTCATATTTACTTGAGGTCAGCAGAGAGTGGGGAAGAAACACAAATTTAGTGGGAGTTGTGGAGGGGGGTGTCTTTGGCCTTTGGAGGAAGTGAGCTAGCTTCTTCCCCAGGATGTTTGCTTCCTGAGGAATGGGGCAGGAGACAGGAGTCAACATTTCCGCTCAGAGCACAGGAGTGCAGAGGGCAGGAAGCTCATCAAGGCAGCTTGGTGGGAGGGGCCTATAGGTTGTTGTGTGGGCTGTCACAGTGACAATATGTCCCACTTTCTTTTCATGGTTATATCCTCATGGTCACTTAAAAATTAAAATAAATATGCTACCATACCAGTCCATTTAAAAGAGGAAATCTTAGTAAATCACACTGGGGAGATGAGGCAGGCTGGGGCAGGATGGAGGAAAGTGTGGACTATGTGTGACACAGGAGTGCAGGGGACAGGGACCTCCTGTGATCTCCAGAGCAGCTCGGAATAGGGACCAATATTCCTTTTTTTTTTTTTTTTCCAGCTGACATCATTTGCTGTTGTTCCTTGTTGGGTCTAGGACCTGGGTGTCTCCAGGCAGAGCTGGCGTCTCCCCAGCCAGCCAGGTTTGGACAGTTCCAAAGTTTTGAATTCTGTAGCCAGTGCTTCTCACCTAGGCCTGGCACTGGCCTGCTCACCCACGCATGGCTCCGGGCTGCGTTCTGTGGGCTCAGGGGCTATCTTAATGCAGGGCCAGTGAAGTCTTTCAGATGTCCAAAGGATTTAACAAGGTGTGTCAGCTATGATCTCCAACTTAAAAGACATGGTACAGTTCCCAGAGCGTGGAGTCACCCTCCTAGAGTTCCACAGGTGGGGAGAGGAGGGGACAGAGGCATGCTTGTGGACTGTCAAGCATACTCTCCCTGGAGCTGACTCCCTCCCTGTTGAGAGCACTCCCCCACTCCCTTTCCCATTCCCCTTACGGAGTGTGGAGAGAACCGAGGGGCTTAGAGAGGGTCAGGCCCATGGGGAGAAAACTCAACATTTCTTAGGCCTGTGGACTTCGCCAAGATCTCCAGAAGCAGCTGGCTTGGGTAAAGGGCGGGTTCTTTCCTGTGGGAAAATGTGATTTCCACTTATAGCCAGATAATTGGGCCCAGAGAGGTCCACAGTACAGATGATGTCATTCTGTGTCTCTCTGGCCTTTGGGTCTTAGGGACCCTCTGGGAAAGTGGTGGGGGAGGAGGGGCTAGAGGGCAGAGGCTCTGGAAGGGACTGAGGTTAAAAACAGAAACAAGTTTTGGGTCGGTGTGGACTGTGGCCAAGAACAGAGCAATTGAAGCAGGCCAGCCCCGGGAATCAAGTGTGCATCAGAGTCAAGATGGGCTAAGGGACCAGGGTCAGAGGCAGAGCTGGGCCAGGAGGTTGGAAGAGCGAATGATGAATGAGCTGGAGTAAACAAATGGCATTCAAGATTCCCAGGAGCCACTGAGCCTGGGGAAGGGCTGTGCACTGGGACACTGGATACCGTCAGCTCCAGACTCGATTGTCATTCATCATTCATGTCACTTTGGAGCTGCTTTCTTGACCTTTCTAAGACTACATACACCAGACACTGTCAACTTCCAGCCCATTCTTGCTAACAAACCCTGTTTTAACTGGGTCGATAACACAGGCGGCTTGGGCATCTGTGTGCCGATCTTCCTTCACAGCTAGGGGCTGCCTAGCTGACACAGCCTTAGGTCCCTCCCAAGGAAAATGACTATGATCTCATTGAGGGGCTAGGGTACCTAGCGTAGGGTATGCTCCATGAGCAGAGTCCTAAACACGGCTGACTTCTACCATGTTCTAAGTCTGTCTCTGGCACGGCCACTTGCAGCTGTTCCCAACCCCCGTAGGGCTGTCTCTGCTGTGTCAGATTCTATAAGCCCCCCCACCCTTTCCCCAGCCTCCCAGCATTTCTTCCCAGGACCCTGCAATTACTCATGGCTCCCTGCCACCCCCGTGGGCCCTGGAGCCGGCTGTTTGGACTCAGATCTCAGCCCACCACTTCCAACCCTGCGTGCCTTTCCTCTGCAGTTGTTCCTCAGTACAGGCAGGGGAGGTCCCCGAGCCCCCCACGGTTACTAAACTCCACCAAGTCTCTTGTATAAAGCAGCACAGCGTTTGTTTCCAGCCTGTACTTTAAGTCATCTCTAGATGGCTCACAGCACCTATGAAGATGTGAAGGAAGCTATTGTTATGGTGGTATTTAGGGACAGAGGTGACTTTTCAGATGCACACAGACCTAAATGTTTTTGATCCAGGTTGATGGAATCTGCAGAGGCAGGCCTGACCTGTGTGGAGGGCTGACAGTGTAGAAGAGTTGGGACAGTCACCTCCTGCCATTACTGCCTGGGTGTGTGTGTGTGTGGATGGCAGTAAGGCTTACTGAGGAGCTTGGAGCTATTGGACTCCTCGATCCTGTGAAGAAAAAGGCAGCTAGCTCCCTGGTGAACATCAGTCTTACCTGCTTCCTGGCCTCTCTCAAGCCCTTGTGGCTTCATGCTTGTCCCTCCTCGGCTTGGGGCGCCCTCTGCTCCCTGCCATCTGTCTTCGCCCACCTACTTCCCTTTGGCGCTTGCAAACTGCTTATTTTTGTCCTGTTCTCTAGGAAGCCACCCTTGGCTCAGGCCTCAGCCCCGGGCTAGCACAGCCTCTGTGCCTGTCCTGTCACTGTGAGCCACAGTCTCTCACAGCACCTGTCTGAGCTCCTTAGGGTCCCACACAGTATCCTTGCCCTCCCCACTCCTAAGCATCCCTCAGAGGCTAAGGTGTTCTTGGTGCCACAGCGGGCAGGCTAATGCTGATGCAGATGTGGTCCAGGCATCATGCTGTGGGCTGGGGCAAATCCTATGCTCATGGTGTTTTCTCCTAGGCACCGTGACTGCTGGGAATGGAACTCAAATGTGTCACTTTGACTGAGCTGCAGAGCCCAGTTGCTTATCCCATCATAGATGTCACCGCAGGCATTTTGTAGAGGCCACTAATAAGTGGGAGACATCACCCTTAATCACACGGGAGTACACACTGCCAGCTGAAAAGAAAGATTAAAACCTCCCCCCTCAAAGTCTGGACACTCTGCCTGCACCAAGGGGCAGCAGCTCTCCATTCTGGTGGCCAGTCTCTAGAGTCAGCATATGCTGCCCCTAAATCATGAGAAGATTCTTTAAGTGAACTCCTCCCTATTGCCCCCACCAGTCCTGCTTCCCTGGAGAAACAGACAGGCACCTGAAGCTGAGGTCAGCACACTGCTTCATGGTCAGGGTCAGGCAGGGTCAGCAGGAGTCAAGTCCAAGTAGCCTCAGTTGCTGCTGGTGCCATGGCCCAACGCTGAGCGCTGCCTCGGACTCAGACTTTCTCGTCCAAGAGAGCCGATTGGCGAGGCAGTGCCTTCCCAAAGAGCCGGCACAGTTTAGTACACATACGAAGATAGGGGAAGGGTAACCCTCGCAAACCAGCAGCTACAGAGCTCGGTCCTCTGTGTGTTTTATGGCCATTGCCATTTTGAAACCAGAGTCTCTTACCGCCCGCACAAGACCCTCACAAGATCCAGTCCTCTGACACCCCCTTAGGGAAGGGGAGAAGGGCTCATGAATCGGAAGAGTGTGGGCAGGGGGGACTCACTAGACTCCCCACCCCCAACCTCTGGTAAGCCAGCTGTAAAGAACTGTTGTGGGGAGAGACTTTTCTCAGAGGTGTAGTTGCTGTAAGTTGCCCATATTCTTGTGAGTGACCCCAGTTAAACTCACCGACTCATTAAGCAAGACGTGGATGGAACTGTTGGTTGCTCTGCTGTTGGCACCTGTCTGGGGTGTACAGATATTTGTTCATGTCTCCTCCTCAAAGGCCACAAAATTCAAGCCCTCCCTTCTACTTCCTGGCTGTGTGACCATGTATCTTCCCCTCTGTGGGTCTTATGACCTCAAATTCCAACAGTAGTGGACTGGTTTGATACATGATATTACAAACCAGGACCAAAGTCAAGAGATCTACTGGTAAATGGTTTGGGAAAGTTTTCTAGACACATGTATAATGAAGGATGGAATAGTACAATGTTTGCTGCTTTTGTATAACGAGGATTTAAGAATATATTCTAGGACTCAGGGTTAGTAGTAAAGCACATGCTTGTGGTCTGTCCCCTGCGCGCGCGTGCACACACACACACACACACACACACACACACACACACACTTGCTCTCTGCCTGCCATAGTTTGTTTTTTTTTTTCTTTTTAATCAACTTGACACAAAACAGCCATACTGGAAGGAGAGAATCTTTTGAGGAATTGCCTCCATCAAATTGTACCGCTGGCATATCTGTGGGGCATTTTCTTGATTGCTGGTTGATGTGGGAGGGTCTACTCAAATGTGGCTACTACTATCCCTAGGTTGGTGGTCCTGGGATGTGTAAGAAAGGCAGCAAACGAAGGCAAGTAAGCAGGTAAATGGCAATTCCATGTGCCCCCCCTTCAGTTTCTGATGGGGTTGATGTTATGCATTCTTAATGTTGATTAATTGGTCCTGCTTGCTGTCTGTTACTTACATTGTCTCTGATTGGTTGAATAAATGCTGATGCCTGAGATTGGGCAAAGACAGAAGTAGGTGGGACTAAGGTGCACGCAGGTTTATGGGCAGAAGAAGCCTCCAGTAGATGAAGCAGAAGAAGCTTCCAAGACAAGCAGCAAAGAGCAGGAAGGAGGACACACGCCATGGATTAGAAAAAAGAACGTCATTCCACGTGGCCAGGAATAGCGTGGGGAATAACAGCCCAGGGGACTTATGTTTATATGGGGTCATATTTGAGGAATAGAATTAAGTGCTAGCTTAGATGGGCTAAGATTGCACAATCTAGGGCAAGGCTTGTTAAAATCCATCAGGTCTCTGTGTGTTCACCTATAATGGTGGGTTAAGGATTAACACCACCGACCCAATTAAATATAATATAAATACAAGTAAATAATTTTAATTAATTGTTTTCTACAAATTTCTTCTGAGTTCTATCTTGAGCCCCTGGCTTTGCTTCCCCCAACTATGGATGAACTGCAACCTGTAAGCAGAAGAACAAAACCAAACCCAAACCAAACCCTTCCTACCCCAACCAGTTTTGGTCACGGTGTTTATCACAGCAACAGAAAGGAAATTAGAATTCCCACCCCTTAGTTGGAAAATTAGAGATCATGGTCAATTTTAACACAGCAAAATAATTCAGAGAGTCTTGTGTACATTGGGCCCATTTGTCCTCAACAAGAACATTTTGCAAAACAAATCTTTCGCCACTTTGGATATGAAGGGCAAATGCAGTGATGGGCACCAGTTTGTTAAAGGACAGATGTGTTGGGGCCCTGGTGGCCCAAGGCTTCCTTTCCATTGCCTTTGTTCTCACCAAGGGCCAGGACCATTGCCTAGAACATTCCATTTTGGTGGAATAAGTTTGAAGACCTTGTGGCCACCCTTTCAGCCACTACCCTTGGCATTCTGGAGAGATCCTGAGATGGTCAACTGCCCAACAAAGTCTAAATTCCCCTTATAGCATACAGGGGTGGTGCCTGGAAGAACTACATTTACCAGCATACACTTCCCAGCATCGTTTGCTGTCATGGGCTAGTTCTTACCAATGTAATGAGGACATGAAGGTTAAGTAGTGGGTTGCCATTTTCCTTTCTCCCACTCTGCTTTTTGAACATCACTAGGATGGCCCTGAGGTGGAGAAAAGATGAGATCTGTCTCCAAGAGAAATCACTGGCAAAAGCCACTTAGGAGACCTGCAAACCAGGGGTATGAGCATTGGATTTTGTAGGAGGGAGAGATAACCACACACCAGTGTTTCACACACATAAAAGAAGTAGACAGCATCATATAAATAATAATCTCATTAGTCATCATTCTGCTTCAAAAATTATGGATATTTTCCCATTGTTTTTCCACTGTCTGTTCCACCCCACCTTTTAAATTGCCTACTGGAATATTGCAAAGTAATCCCCTGACATCATGCACAAAAACAAAGATGGAAACATTCTCCATCATGCTGAAACTACAAGATGTGGGGTCATTTCTCCAGGCTGGCAGCTGAGCCTGGCTGATGCCGTGGATGCTTGGGGGCGTATATAGCCATGGGCTAGAACACACCAGCCCTTCTTTGGGCTTTGTGGTGTACAGAAGTAACAGGGCTCCAAGTCTGAGTGTACCAAGCCCTCCACCTGCCAAGAAACAGCTCTCTGTTCTCCAGGCCTAGCTGCACCCAGCCGCACCCAGCTAACCACTCAGGCTCCATTTCCCCTCCTTCCACTTTCTCAGTTGATTCAGGAGGAGCAGGGTGTTTTCAGGCCCTGTTCTTGGCCTTGGTCAGCCAGGGATGGCTGGGTGTGTCAGATCAAGGCTAGCAGGAACAGAACAAGAAGGCAGAGGGATGGTTGCTAGAACCCAGAGCCTACCAGAGAAGTTACCAGGAATGTATGGCCTCTATTAGCCCTGCCTGAGTTATGACCCTGGCCCTCAGAGGCAGGCAAAGCTCTGTGGTTAGTACCTCCAATAGACCAGGGGGTTGAATCCATTCAGAGAATTATTGTGGAGAGGCGCTGAGTAGGCTTTCAAAGACACTTCCCCATTTCTCCCCTCGGACAGGCTCCCTCACTCTTTGGAGCTTCTGCCTTCTTGTTTTGAAGATGATAGAAGGTCAACGCTCCTGACGCTTTTGGGGTAAAGCCCAGCATTCATAGGGCCTTGCTGATTCACAGCCATAGGTACGGATCTCCTTAGTAACAATGACGATGCTGGTAGGCCCCGTTTGACACCCTTCCAGAGAGTGGGTAAGGCCTAAGGGTGCTGAGCCCCACCCTCTTCTGGAGAGGAAAGGGGAATGCAGGGAGCCAGGGCTTTCTCTGGGAGGAGACAGGTCTAGTTTCCCAAGTCAGAGGAGCGTGGGTGGGAGGATCCTGTAACTTCTGGGCTCTTTCCTGGAAGGTGCAGGATTGGCAATCAAGTACTGACTGACTCCTTGGAGACCAGCTTTGCAGCTGTCAGAAAAACATCTGTGTGGCTTCGCTTCAAAAGGGAGAGACTTCAGTCCTGTGGGAAGCAGGGTAAGATGTGACAGAAAACAGGAACTCCAGAAAACTTCTCCAGCCAGGATGGAGCAAGTTCCGTGTGGGCTACAATGCTTGCCGGTGGTGTAGACTCTGCCTGTCACTTCATCTCTCTTGGCCTTACTTACATCGTGGTTTAAATGTGGATGATGATGCCCACCTAACAAAGGTACAACGAGAAGAAAAGATGGATTGTCTGAATGCCTTGCCCGGAGCGCTGTACCCAGGAAATGTTCAGGGAACTCTCATTGGACCTCAGTCACCCTAATTTCTACTACAGTGTAAACAGTTAATTGTGTTGTATTGTTTTTAAAAGACTGCAATTATTTTTTAGTGCTATGATATATTTTTTAATGTTTATTTATTACTTCAAGCTATATCTCTATCACAGTCCCTTCACTCCACTCCTCCCGGTCCCATCCTCCCACCCTCTCGTCTTTCACCCTATCCTACTCCTGCAGTGTGTGGTGCCCTACATATCAGCTGATAATTTAAAAATACTTGCAGTGGTTCATTCTGCAGCCACAGCTGCATGTAGAGGGCCTGTATCCAGACTCTGTACCCTCCATTTACTCCCTGAAGACCCCCCAACTCATTGCCTGCCTCTGCTGCAAGCCCCATATGCTCTTCCCTAAACCCCACCTGGTGCAGCCACCCTTGATCCTCCAGTGATGGAAACACCAACAGGAACACCACCCCCAAGGGAGAAGCACAAGCTGGCCTGCCTTCTCTCTACGGTTGCACTTGCTTTTTTTTTCTTCATCATTGTACATCAGCTTGGTGTCCTTCTTTGGTTCCTAATTGATGGATTCAGCCATCTGTGCATCAGAAGCATCCAGAAAAAATAACTGCATCTGTGCCAAACCTGAACAGGCTGATTCTTGCCGTTGTTCCTAAAGGAGCTCAGGCTATCCATTGTCTCCTCCGCATTGGCACTAAAGAGATAAGAGTTGGATAAAGGATGAGCCATCTAGGGCAGGTGCAAACACTGTCTGTGTGTAGAAGAATGTAGAATTAGATTCTGATTCATGGGGGTCATGGGCACTCCTAAATGCTCATGTGTGCTCTCTGTAGGATGCTTGAGTAAGGTCCAGTCATGGGACCCCTTCACTCTTAATGCCCCAGTGGCCTTTTTGAGGACAGACCCTTCTTGTGCCTTCTGAGAAGGATCCTCAGTTGAAGATCTCACTCACATTCCACCCAAAGTTCCAAAAGAAAAGTCTGGTCATGCTTTGTACCTTGTGGTGTAGCCCAACAATCTCTTTCAGCTTGGGGCAGTCCATCAGGCCGTTGTCTCCTGTCTTGACCTTGGCATTTGGGGATACAGTCTGGTTATTTTGTCGTCACTCCATTTGGTCTTGTGTGAAAGTTACTAACTGCCATATTATTATTATTTCTTAAAATTATCATTAGTTTGTTTGCTTGTCTGTGGTGATGGGGATAGAACGTAGAGCCTTTCACAGGCGAGGCAAGTGCTCTATGACTGAGCTGCTCCCCAGTCCCACAGCAAGCAAAGGAGACTGGGTGATCAACATGGTGGCTCAGCAGGTAAAGGTGTGTGTTGCATTATGGGAAAGATAGATCTGGTGCTGCTTCCTAGCTGTGAGACCTTAGAGGCTGCTTGATATCTCTGATCCTCTAAAGAAATATTATGGGACATATATTATGATACAATACATAGTCTTTATCTTCAACTGAAAGAGAAGAGGAAATGGTCAACGTGGAAGAGCTGTAAGAGAGTGTTAGCTGGGGGTGGTGGCGCATGCCTTTAATCCCAGCACTCGGTAGGCAGAGGCAGGCAGATCTCTGTGAGTTCAAGGCCAGCCTGGTCTACAAAGTGAGTCTAGGACAGTCAAGGATACACAGAGAAACCCTGTCTCAAAAAACCTAAGAGAGACAGAGAGACAGAGAGAGACAGAGAGACAGAGAGAGAGAGAGAGAGAGAGAAAGTGTTGTTAGGCCCCCAAGTCTACAGTCATTGTTACAATATCCCTAAAACAGACAGGAGTGGTCAGTGTAGGGAAGGCCCTGGCCGGGTTGGCCTTTCCATAGGGGATGTCATTCCCATGGCTTGACTTTGTCACCACCACAGAGGGAGTCAGGGTGAGTTTGAGTCTTCTGATGGGTAGACGAGGCCCTGGGCAGCAGGAACAGGCAATGACAAGGCTGGTGCCTCCCGAGGCAGCTGGGGGGGACTTTCTAGGATTGGTCCCCTGAGAAGGCAATATGGTGAGTGGCCCCATCAGTACAGAACAGGTTACTTGGTGTTGGGAGAGGATCAGGTTGACAGTCAGACTCTCCACTGTGACAAAGGTCACTGAGAGAACAGCTCATGGGAGGACTTACTGCTGGCTCATGGTCTTGGAGGTTTGAGTCCACAGTCCTTGCCTCTGCTGACGCTGGCTCATGAGAGGGACATCCTGGCCACAGGAGCAAGTGGCCAAGTCCGCTCACCTCGTGGAGGACAGGAAGTCACCCCAGAGACCTACCTCTGGGACACCATAGAGCTCCCTGAACAGTGCCGCTAGCTGGGGACAAAGCTGTCAGTGCAAGAGTCTTTGGGGGACACCTCATATCTTGAGCAGAGGCTCTCGGGAATCTGACTGCCTGTGCTCAGGGGTCTTGGGGTGGGGCAGTGAGAAGTTATGATCCCCAGACATATGGGGTAAAGGGGACACCATCACTGCCTATGAGTACAAGCTGCATCTCCTCACCCCCATAGAGCATTGCCTAGAAATGACAGGGTAAGATGCTGGGTCCCTTTTTTAGAATGTTCTGTACACTGTACTCATCTACCTCTGAATTCACTTTCCATTATGCCACATACTTCCCTGAAGAACTTGGCATCCTTAACATTGTGAAAATGACCAAAAGCAAATCTTCAGGATCAATGGAATCTCTACCAAACTTCCAATGGGGAGGGGGAGACCAACCTAAAATTCATATGGAAGCACAAAAGACTCGAGACAGATAAAGCAATTCTGAACAAACAAAATAATAACAACATAATGCTAGAGGTATCACATGCCAGATTTGAAGTTCTTTACACAGTCATAGTAACAAAACCTGTATTGTACTGGCACATAAATAGACCCATAGATCAGTGGGATAGAATAGAAGACCCAGATATAAAGCAATGCAGCCACAGCCACCTGATTTTCAACAAAGATGCCAAAAATACACATTGGATAAAAACCAGCTTCCCCAATAAATGGAGCTGAGAAAGTGGGTGTCCACATGCAGAAGAATGAAGCTAGATCCCTGCAGGCACCTGCACAAACATCAGTGTCAGGGGCTGGGAGGTGGCTCAGTAGTTCAGAGCACTTCCTGCTCTTCCAGAGACCTGAGTTTGGGTTCCAGCACCCATGGCTTGCAACTCTATAACTCCAGATCTGACAACTGTTTCTGCCTTCACAGCACACATATGGCATACGTTCACACACACATACACATACACACACACACAGAGACACGCAGACACACACACACAGATACAGAAACACACACACAGACACACACAGATACACACAGAGAGATACACAGACACACACGACATATAACACAGACACACACACAGAGATACACATGCACACAGACACACACACAGACACACACAGAGACACACATGCACACAGAGACAAACAGACACAGACTCACATACACATACACACACAGAGACACACAGACACACACAAAGATACACACAGAAACATAGAAACACACACAGATACTCACACACAGAGAGATACTTACACAGACACACAGACACACAACACAGATACACATGCACACAGACACACACATACACACACAGAGATACACATGCACACAGACACACACAAACACACACA
>CAJQZJ010032904.1:6621038-6638230 GCA_907164525.1 Lophiomys imhausi
ACACAGAGATACACATGCACACAGACACACACAAACACACACACACAGAGATACACATGCACACAGCACACACAGACACACATGCACAGACACACACACACACAGAGATACACGTACACACGGACACACAGAGATACTCACAGAGACACAAAGAGACACACACAGACAGACACAGACACATACACACAGTCATACACACACAGACACACACAGATACACACACAGGTACACACACAGACACACACAGATAAACACACAGACACACACAGATACACACACAGACACACATACAGACACAGACACATACAGAGATACACACAGACACATGACACACACACACACACACACACACAGAGCAGACTTTAAATGCATCAAAGCCTTTGAGATAGAGGCAGGAGTAGATACATGTAAAGGAATTTACCGAATATGACTTAAGTCAGTCAAGCTTTACTCAAAAGATTCCAAGTCTACACTTCACAGAGACACCTGCAAGCCATGTTCACTGAGATGCTGTTCACAATAGCTGAGACATGGAGCCACCCTAGGGTCAGATGGCAGAGGACTGGACAGGGAAAAGGCAGATATACACAACAGAAATTTTTTCAGCCATAAAAAGTGAAGTTATGCTGTGTGCAGGGAAATGGGTCTAACTAGAAATAACCATACTGAGTGAATTTAGCCAGTCTTAGGAAGAAGAATGTTTCATTTTCCTCTTATTCCTCAATTTTATATAAATATACAAAAACATAGAAAGTAGAATTGATGTTGTCTAGAGTGCAAAGGGACTGATGGGAAGGGGACAATGAGAAAAGAGAGGTTAGGAATGAATACTGCCAGGGACTGGATATGCTCAAAGTGTAATATATGCTTGTACAAAACTTAAAATAAAACAATAAAGAAGACTTTGGCATCCTTATCCAGAGTCTAGTATTTGGTGGCACAGCCTTTGGCCCAGGGATTCCTTAAATAGCTCTAGGAGGCCACTGAAGACAGCATGGAAACCACAGCTCATGTCCTTGGTGTGACCTGATGACCAGGCCAAGGTGTATCCTCACCCAAATACACCCCGAGTCTTTGCAGAACCCCCAAGCAGAGGCCACAGGCAGGCTGGAGTAGAGACCTGCCTGGCAAGGCTGGCTGCCTGGACTTCCTTCTCCCCAGGGAGAAGCTGGCTCCATGTTAGTGCCCATGAGCTGGATGAGAAGGCCAGTGGGCTCCCTCCCTCCGCACTGTACCCTCCTGTAATTAGGGCCAGCTCAGGGGCCCACTAATGAGTTCTTCAGGGGGTCACTTGGTGGCAGGAGGAAGAAAGCCTCTCCAGGAACAGACTCCAGAGAGCTAGGGCCAGGTGGGAGTCAGCAGAGGTGGCTGTTTCACACGCATCACAATGGAGGGGGCAGTTTCCTCCCTGAGTGCTGAAGATGTGACCTACTTCCTGTGGCAGGGATGCTGCTTCAGCACTTGGAAAGGAACAGCAGGTGGGTCTCTGTGTCTCCTGAGACAGTGGGGAAGGGAAAGGCCCACACGGTGTTCATTGCACACAGGATCCTGCAGGACAAACCAGTGCAGCCCCTCTACCCTGCAGCCCCCGCCCCCACTGCATGCCTGGGAACCAGCAGAGGGACTATCAAGCAACCTGCCCCTGCTGGATGGATGCTGGGCTGCTCAGGCTGAGAAAGGGGTCACATATGCTCCACATATGACCATGCCACACCTCTAGCACAACTATGCACACCCAGAAGTGTTCAGTTTTCCACTGTGGGGTGTGGGCATGTGGGCTCAACCCTCAGCTCAGAGTCATCTGACCACAGGGCTGGTATCTGCTAGCCGCCACTTCCAAGTTCACAAAGGAAAAATTAGTTTCCTCAACAGAGTCTCACTGGGTAAACAGACCACACTTAAGTGTGGGTCGTGAACCAAGCAGTAGATGACCAACACAGAGCCAATTTGAAGTGTTTTTGGAGATTTTGTCTCATATTGCTTTGTTTAGGCATGTTTTTTTAAAGGTTACTGGTCATTTGTTTGTGTATTATGGTTTCCGATTTTGAGTTTTTGTGGGATTTGTTTGTGTGTGCCTATGTGTGTGTATGCATGTGCATGTGTATGTGTGTGTATGTGCATGCATGTGTCTGCATGTGTGTGTGTGCGCGTGCGTGTGTGCACCTGTGTGGGTGTGTTCATTTGTTTCCTTTTTGTTTGTTTGTTCTTTTTTATCCCTTGTTTGGTTGTCTTTTTTAAATTAAAAAAAAAAAGGGCAAACTGTTTTCTTAAGGGATAGAGAAAGAAGGAGTATAGTTGGAAAGGTGGGGAGGTGGGGAAGATGAGGGAGAGAACACCGTGATCAAAATAGATTATATGAAAATAGCTTTGTTTGCCCATTTCTGTGCCAGGCACTGAATTGGATGCTTGGCCAGCATCACCTCGTAACCCTCAGAATATTCCAGGGAGTCCCATCTGGGCCATTAGGGAGTTGAAGGACGGCCCATTGCAGTTTCATGACTTCAAGTCTGTGGACCACCTGAAGGTCTATCCCTGGTACATGGCAGTGCTGGTCCGCTCTGAGGACGATGGCATTGGTACTGAGGAGCTGGACACCCTACAGTTGGAGCTTGAGACCCTGCTGTCCTCTCCAAGCAGGTGACTATGTGTACTGGAAGCTGAAGCTCAGATCCTTACTGACTGGCGATTCCTGAAGCTGGATCGAGATCACGAGCTTGGCGCTCCCCAAAAACATGGGAAACCCAAGAAGCAGAAACTGGAAGGGAAGACAGGACATGGGCCAGGCCCTGGTCTAGGATGACCCAGATCCAAAAACGTTCAGCCCAAGATCCAGGAAAATGAATTCACTGATGACGCAATGAACGTGCCTCAGGTCCCCAAGAATGATGCTCCCAACAGGTTCTGGGTCTCTGTGGAGCCCTATTGTGCCAACATCACCAGTGAGGAGGTACGAACACTAGAGGAGCCCCTGAAGACCCCTGAAGATGAAAGTGAACACTGTAGGATTATCCCCCTGGGGAAACACTACTCCCCCCACTGGAGCCAAGAGGATCTGCTAGAGGAGCAAAAGGGTGGGCCTCAAGCAACAGCCTGGCTGACAAGAAGAACAGCCTCAAGGCACAGTTGACTGAACTGGACACAAAAGATGAGGATCCCCTGCTGAAGAAGTCTGAGGCCCAGCATGAGCAGCCAGAAGATGGGAGTCCCTTCGGTGCCCTGACACAGTGCCCACTGCAGGCCCTGGCAGAGGAAAATATTACTTCCCCTATGGAAGACTCTCCTATCCCTGACATGTCTGGGAAAGAATCAGGGGTTGATAGAGCAAGCACCTCTCCCCAAAACCAGAACAAGCCTTTAAGTGGGCCACATACCAAGTCCCTGGAGACTTGCAAGATGGTGGAGTTCATTGCCCAGGGCCTCCTGGAGTCCCAAGGACTGGCCTGCTGAGGCCTCGGAGGATGAGGTCCTTGCTGAGCTACACAAACGGCAGGCTGAGCTGAAGGCACTCGGCACACACAAACCCGCACGGAGAAGCACAACCTGCTGAGGTTGGCAAAGGAGGAGGTGAGCCGGCCGGAGCTGAGGCAGTGGGTTCACATGGCAAACAATGAGGTCATGGATGCCTTTTGCAAGATCGTGGCTGCCCAGCAAGAAGAAGCACACACCCACAAAGAAGGAAAAGGACCAGGCCTGGAAGACTCAGAAGGAGCGGGAGAGCATCCTGAAGCTGCTAGAAGGGTAGCCTCTGTTGCTGCTGGCCATATCCCTGGCCTGGCAGAAGTCTGCTTCCTTTGAAGCCTTAGTCAGAGGCTGCCCATCAAATCACAACAATTTCAGGGCTGAAGCACTCAAAGGCCACTCAGCTGAGCTTTGTGCAGCCAGCATGGAAGGTCTTATTGTGCTGGCCTGGACCTAGCATCTGCCTGGTGCCCCAGATGAGTGCGCTTGCTCCTGTTTGTCCCCTTTCCCACTTACCATCTCCTCAGCACCCTCAAGGACTTCTTCCTTGTGGTTTTGTAAAGTATAAACTTAATAAAGTCACTGCTGTGTTTTGTTTAAAAAAATAGTTTTGTTCAATAAAAGATAACATAAGGAGCTGAGGAGTTGGCTTTGTAGCACAAGGAACTGAATTTGAGTCACTCCCAGAATCCACTTGACAAAAGTTGAATACGATGGTGCACTCTGAGCTTCCAGCACTTTGGCAGGGGTGGGGTGTGGTGGGGACACAGACAGGTGATCCCTGGGCTCGCTGGCCAGTCAGCCTAGGTTACTCAGGGAGTTCCAGGTCAGTGAGAGACTCCATCTCAGAATAAACACGAATGAAAAGAAACAAAAAATAATTAAAAAAACAAACAATTAAAAAAAGAAATGATTAGAGCTGTTCTGATTCTAAGGAAAACAGAGTCGAGAGAGAAAAAGTTATCAGCAGAGGTATGTAATGTTAAAGGAGCCAATATGCCAAGAAGATGACAGAATCCTGAATGTATATGCATCTAACCTATTCTGAGAATACATAAGGCAAAACTGATAGAGATGCAGATAGAAGCAGATGAACTTACTCTGTAGTCAGAGATTGAATGCTTGTCAATCAGACCCAGACAGACACAGCAGGCAGAAAGCCAGTAAGAATGTATTTGAACCCAACCGAGCCAGCAATCATCTGTGTATAACTGACCCGTGGTCTGTTTCACCCAACAACAGTAGAATACATAACCTTCTGAAATTCACATAGGACATTCATCAAGATAGACCACGTTCTGGAACATAAAGTTCAGTTTAACACGTTAAAAATAATAGAAACCCCACACCTTGCAGTCTCAAGTAATATGGAATTAAAACCCAAAATCAGTAACAGAAAGATACCCATAAAACCTCTCTGTCCCAAAAAGCCCTTAGAGATTAAATAACATATTTGGAAATAATACATATAATACAAATATAAAATTTCAGTAGAAAAATTAAAACATTTTAACTAAAATAAATAATTATCAGAATTGATGGGATGAATCTAAATTGTCTCTAGTAGAAAATTTATGCTATCAAATCCATGTTCTAGAAAGAAGATCTAGGATCAATAACTGAATCATCCATCCTAAAACAAAGTAAGTAGAAGACAAAACATGTCAGAGCAGAAGTCAGTGAAAACAGAAAACAGGTCTTACTCAAAATGACGGGTTTGTACATCAAGTTCATAAAGCGTGAAGTTGGAATTGTGGTGGTTAGTTTTATATGTCAACTTGGCACAATATTGAATGTCCTATGAAGAGAGTCACTCTGAGGCATCATCAAATGAGGTTGGCCTCTGGATATGTCTGTGGGAGATCACCTCAATCATATTGAGGTGAGAACATTTACCAACTGTGGGTGGCACCATTCCCTAGGCAGAGTACTAGCACACAGAGCTTTCTGTTCCTAATTGTGGACTGTGGCTTCCCTGCTGTGGTGGAGTGTGACAGTGGTCCTCAACCTTCGTAATGCCATGCCCCTTGCTCCTTGTGTTGGGGTGACCCCCAACCATAAAGTTATTTTTGTTGCTACTTCATAACTGTAATCTCGCTACTGTTATGAAACAATGTAAATATCTGTTTTCCATTGATTTTAGGTGACCCCTGTGAAAGAGTCACATGATACTCAAAGGGGTCATGACCCACAGCTTGAGAATCAGGGGTCTATAATCTGGAACTATAAAGAAAAATAAATCCTTTTTTCTCTCAGATGCTTTTGTCGTGATGTTTTATCACAGCACCAGGAAATGAAGCTAAGACATTTCAAAAGACCTGAATAGATAGTTTACAAAAAGACAGACAGATGGCAAGTGAGCATAGGAAAACACAAAATGAAAGAGGAAGATGCCATGCCACATCTGTTATAGGGGCCGAAATCCAAACCTGACACTACCAAATTCTGGCTAGCATGTGGATCAGAGGGAACTCTATTCATTGCTGGTGGGAATGCAAGGTCACACAATGCTATGTTTAGAAACAGTTGGGGGATTTCTTACAGAAGGAGATGTATTCTTACTCCACAACTGAACACTCACACTCCTTAGTATTTATTCACGTGAGTTAAAAAATCTGTGTGTGCCTCCACAACTGGCTACAAATATGCGACATATGTATTCACAGTCGCTGAAAGGGGGAAGCTGCTAAGGCGTCCTTCAGTGAGTTGGCTCTGTAGACTGCGGCACATCCAGACATTAGACACTATTTGGTACCTCTTCTGTTGCTGCGATAAACACCACAGCCACAAACAAGTTGGGGAAAAAAAGGGCTTGTTTCATCTTACATCTTACAGCCCATCACGGAGGAAAGCCAAGTCAGGAACCTGGAGCAGAGACCAGGGAAAAACACTGCTTGTTGACTTGCTCACAAATTTGTGTTCGGCTATCTTTCCTAAATGGCCCAGGCCCACCTGCCTCGGACTGGTACCACATACAGCGGTGCTGAGCCCACCTACATCAATATGTAATCAAGAAAATGCCCCATAGATATTCCCACTAGCCAATTTGATGGAGACAGTTCCTCAGCTGAGGTTCCCTTCCCAGGCCAAGGTGTGTCAGTTAGCCATTAAGAGTAGCTATCACAGCAATCAAGCCCAGCAAAGACACCATGGATTCCCAATGCATGGTTCCAACGAGAGGACATCCTAGAAAAGTCAAAGCTCCAGAGACAGTGAAAAGATGAATGATATCCAGGAGTGTGTCTGGGTGGTGGTGGCAGGAAATAGAGCACAGGTTAGTAATTACAGAGCTTGAAATGATCCCATGTGATAGACCACTGCACAGCTGTCTACCCACAGAAGTGCTCCACCCAGGATACAGCCTGGTGTCGATTACCTACTTCAACCGATAATGCTTTGTTAACGTCGCTCGTTGGTTGTAGCATACCTGCCTCAGGGGTGTGGGGTGCTGACCATAGTGGCAGCAGGAGCACATGGGAACCTGCACTCTAACTGCTCCATTTGCTGTGAAGCCAACGCTGCTCTAACACACTTTTAAAGAAAAAAGTAGAGATGCATTCTACAACATGGAGGAACCTTGAGATCATCATGTTCAATGAAAGAGGCCAATCACAAAGGTCTGTGTTGACACAAATCCGTTTATTTAGATAACAGAAAGCTGCAGAAACAGGAAATGTGGTATTAGTATTGTGAGGGGAGTTGATGGGGCTCAGGAGTGTAACAGCTACTGGGTGCAGAGTTTCTTCTTGCTATCATAAAGTTGAATTAAAGTAGGCTGTATATTAAAACCTATCATGTTGTATACTGCATAAGTTGCAACTCAGTTGAGCTACAGCCTCAGTACTAGCAAAAGAGAAGTGAAAGAAACAATAGTTAAGGAAGTGGTAAATATTAAGCAACAATACAAATAATATATTGTAGAAACCTAAAACACAGGTGCAGTTAAAATATAGAGCCATTATTGTAGGCACAAGGTTATTGTGTAAGTCAAATGTTGATTTCTGTGCTCCACATATCTGGTTACAATATTTGTTCTGAGGATCTCCTGTCTCAATATTATGTAAACACTGCTCCCCAGTTGTCCCCTGACAGGCCAATAAAGCAGCTTAGAGTCAGTTGCTGAGCATGGGAGAAAATGGGACTGGGCTTCCCGCTCTCTGGGGAGGAGTTAGAGGAAGAGAAGTAGGGGATTCAGCCACATGCAGAGGTTCAGGAGACATGAGGAAGATTCACCTGGAGCAAATAAAGAACTAAAAAGTAAGTAACTTGGGGATTTTAGTAATGAAGGAGCCAAGACTATCATAGAGGGTTAAGAATAGATTAAAACTGCTCAGATTGTGCTGTAAAGCTTATAAAACAAATAATAGAGTCTCAATTATTTTGACAATTGTCATGTTAAGAGAGAAACTGTGAAACAAGCGCAATTATATAAATTGCCACTAACAAATTATTGAAGGCAAAAGAGGAGATCGGATACATGGTGTTAAAATTGTCTGCCATCCTTCTATTGCTTGGGAGGGCAATGAAGGAACCAATCAAGTGCACTCTGATAAGAAGGCTTTTTGTGTACTCAGCAAAACGGTCCCTGATGGGCTGGAGATGGTGGTGTGAGCCTGTGCCCCAGCTGCCCGGGGCGGGGGGGGGGGTGAGGCAGGAGATAACTTGAGCATGGGAGTTCAAGGCCAGCCTGGGCATCTGTGAGATCATTTTTTTTCCCTTTTACATAGGCCTTTCAACTAGAAGAGGAAAGAGATAATTTAAAAAGTCATCATAGCCGGGTATGTGTCTGTAATGCAGCACTTGGGAGGCAGAGGCAAGAGGATTGGTATAAATTTGAAGCCAGCTTGGTCTTAGATAGTGACTTTTAGGCCAGGCAGCACTACATAGTAAGAATCTATCTCAAAACAAAAGTAAGAACAAAGAAACTCAGTGTTTTACAGAAAAAGAAATAGTCTAGTTAGAGGTGGGAAAAAAAACCTATCAATCATGATATTGAATTATACTAAATGTAAATTGATGAAACAATTCTACTTAAAGGGTTAAAAACTGTCAGGTTGGGAATAAATACAAATCCTAGCCATGTTTATGAGGGTTACTTCTAAAAACGTAAGACTACGGGGTGGCTAGATTTTTTTCTAACTGGAGGAAAGAAATGCCTAAGGAGTGCTGACCAAGAGGAGCCGGATGCTGATCCATTTATTTCCTGTGAGGTAGAGCAAGAGGATGTGCAAGAGAACTGTGATCTCATTGCCGCGGTACAGCGGTCTGAAACCACCCACACAAGCTTTAGGGATAATTCTGTAGCATATCCATGGGATGCAGATGAATTACTGGAACTGTTCACAGCCCGTTGGATGATCTCACACAATGCTGAGTGAGAAATGAAATGGAACAAGACACAGAAGGATACACAAAGTATAACTCCATTCACAAAAGGATCCCAAACCAGCAGAAATCACACTTTCTTTAGGCGCGCTGAAGGATTTATACCATGACACCATCAACAACAACCCAAGACCCCAAATCAGTGATTATCTTTCCACTGGAAGGACCAATCAGTCTTCTCTGTTCAGTGTTTTTCTTGCAAAACTACCGGATGACTTCGGGCCGGCTCTGTGTCTAAACAGGTCATAGGTCTTCCCATGTAAGTGGGGGAGGGAAAGGAAGGGAAGAAACCTGAACATCCACCCACATTTTAAGACTTCATTGACCATGCTTTGAAAGGGAGGAAGGTCTCATTAGACAGGACAATGAAGGCAGAGCTAGGAAGGAAAGAAGAAGGGCTTCTGCAATCTTCTGCCCTTTACACTGTGACCCCAGCATGCCAGTCCTGGGGGATTTCCTGGGCCATCATTGGGCTGTGGTGGCCATGTTTCCTGTCATATCACTCCCCACTCCAGCTGGCTGGCACATGGCCATCTTGGAGTTGTGGGGCTGAGGCATTTTAAGGCTGGGTTCCTCAAGTGCCTAGAACAAGGGATCCCCTGAGAACATTTGAGGTATAAGGTCTTTAGTTTGTTTCTGTAGTTAGGTCAGCTGGGAGTGAGGTTTTAGCAGAAGCAGGGCTTTCCCATAGTGGCTTCAGTTCAGGCCCGTTCCTCTCTCTCATGTCTGTTTTGACCACATCTGAGGAGTCTGTGCAGTGGGTACTCCTCTCAGACCATTCGTCTACTGGCAACTCCTGATGCATAACACGGCAAGGGTGGAGCTGCCTAGGATGTGTTGTTCGGCCCTTTAATTCTTGCAGGATAAGGATAAGTATGGCTGCTGTCTCTTTTCCCCTCTGCCCTCCCCAGTATCTTCCCTGCCATATCTGCCCACAGTCTCCATTAGGGATCTAAGTTGTAAACAGCATAGCTAATTCTTGGCTTTCTTAACAGAAAAGAGGGTATTGCAAGGGCACTGAGTTGGCAGCTTGTAGTGTAGACTGAAGGATGCTGGTGACCAATGTCATCCTCAGGATGTGGCTTGATTAGAATGCTGCTGCTACCCTGGCTGCCATTGGCTCCTGGAAAACTGGACTCTCCACCCACATCACAGCTGCCCAGCACCCAAGGTCCCCAATGCCACAGCTCTGGTGATGAAATGAATCTGGAAGGAAATCTGTTTTTCCCTATCCAGCTTGAGTCTCAGATATGGTCACTTGACAGGCTATGTTTCTGGGGAAACATGTCAGTAAGCATCAGTAGACAGGTGGGGCTCATCATAAGTTGCGGCAACCATCATTCCAGGCCCAGGACGGGGGCTAAGACACTGGCAGACAGAATTCACCATGACACGGCCTCCAGTGCTGGGTATTGGGGGGCATGAAAGGAGCTGGGCACAGTCCTGAGACTAGAAGATGAGGGGCATTGTCCATTTTAAGACAGGATTCACAGTGAACACAGAGAAGACAGCAAATTAAGCTTCGGTTGCCCCTCCTACAAGACAGGAGGACAGGCTGAGCTCCCCTCATCCAAAATGCTTGGGACCAGTGTTTCAAATTTCATAGTTTATTTTTAAATTTGAAATCAATATTTTTCATATATTTAATGGAGCATATTGGGGAGTGGATCCAAGTCTAAACATGAAATTTATATTTTGAAGTATTTTCAATTCCAGGTTTCCAATTAGAACTCAGTCTGCAAGGGGTGTTTGGTTTGGCTTCATGCGGTGGTATGTGTCTTAGTTAGGATAACTATGAGTGTGATGAAACACCCTGACCAAATTAACTTGTGGAGGAAAGGGTTTCTTTGGCTCACATATCCCAAGTCACATACCACCTTTTTGAGGGAATCCAAGGTAGGAACGCAAACAGGGCAGGAACCTGGAGGCAGGACCTGATGTAGAGGCCATGGAGGGGTGCTGCTCACTGGCTTACTTCTCATGGCTTGCTCAGCCTGATTTCTTATAGAACCCAGGACCATCAGCCCAGGGATGGCCCCATCCACAATGGGCTGGGCCCTCCCCATCAATCACTAACTAAGAAAATGCCCTAAAGGTCTGTTTACAGCCCATTTCATGGAGACATTTTCTCAACTGAGGCTCCCTCTTCTCAAATGACTCTAGCCCGTATCAAGTTGATATACAACCAGCCAGCACAGTATGAAATATGAAATTACTACATGCAAAGTGTTGTCTACTGTATGGCATGTGTAGGGCTCTGGACCAAGTGCAGGCCTTAGCACCAAAGAAGCCATTCTACACAGCTGTCAGTCTTAATTTAGGGTCTCAGAGTCCTCTCTATACCTTTACAGGGGCAGAATGATTAATTGGGGGGTTAAGACTCCAGGCTCGGGAGCCAGGTTGCTGGGCCCCAAACCTATTTCTGACACAAAGTTGGGGGCCTTTGAGTAACTTATTTTAATTGCTTCACACCTCAGTTTCCCCATCTATGGCGAGAATCATCATGACTTCCCTCACAGGGTTGCTGAGGAGAGTCAACAAACTGCCTGCTGCCTCTCTGAGCCATGTGTGGTGCGACTCTTCAGTCTTCATAAGTGTTTGTAACTTACTTTTTTAGAGGCCCACTGTACGCACAACCAATGGAAGACCACGGACAGAGCAGACCTGTTCTGCATGGGTGCACTAATTGGAAGTGACTATGAGAGACCATGCAACACACTTTGCGGCCTGCGCCCCTCAGATCACAGGCATCTGTAGACCTGTAGTGTAAATGTGCAGAGAGGCTTGAAGGGGTGACTGGCTTCTCTGGATAGTGAGGCTGGAGGGGAGACTTTCTTCTTCCTCCTCTGTGTAACAGACCTAGACTAGAGCACTCAGCAGAATCCTAGAGAGGATTCTCAGTGGAAAGTTTCCTTACCTTGATGCTGTGATAAAAAGCCCAGACAAAAGAAGCTTAGGGGAGAAAGGGTTTATTCTGGCTCCCAGTTAGAGGCACGGTCTGTCATGGGGGGTAGTCAAGGCAGCAGGAGCTTGAGGGAGCTGGTCACATGACACCCAAGGTCAGGAGCAGAATGCAATGAGTCTTGTATTCACCTTGCCTTCTCCGTTTGCTACAGTCCAGGCCTCCCCGACTAGGGAATGGTGCCACTCACAGTTCCGAGTCTTCACGTCGGTCAACCTAATCAAGATTAACCCCACAGGCATGCCCAGAAACCCACCTCCCAGGTTATTTTTGAGCCTGTCAAGTACAGCCCTAGCTGTCACAGTAGTTCTGATAACCAGGATTGTTTCTGGACTCCAGTCTGCCCAATCGCCACACAACAGGTCCGCTAAGTCACTAGGCAAAGCGATGAAGCAGGGAAGGCGACTCCTACTCCAAAATCAGCTACAGAGAAGGTGAAGAGGACTGAGGCTGAAAGTCCATCATTTTCCTGGGGCCAGACAGGAACCCCTAAGGGGGGGGGTTAAGGAAGAAGGAAAAGGGGGGTGTAGAAGACACCAAGAAGTTGTTTTCAATAGCAGGCCAAAGGTATCACAAGGGTCAGCTGCCTTGGATGGACACTGTCCAGACCTCCTGAGGTTTCTGTAATTCAAACAACTGTTAGCACAACGGGATGACATCTTCAGCCACACATAGCAGACCAGACACTTCCTGCTGCCAAGAGAAAGAGTGCAGGTTGCTGCTTTAAGGCTCTGTGAGAGGTGGGCTCTGCTATGGTCCAGGATCAACCAACTTGTCCATATGGAGCCACTGGTGCTGCAAGATGGTAGCTGAGTGGCCAACAGGAGAGTAGCATATAGAGTTTGGATATGGCAGGCAGAGAAATGACTCCATTTCCAGGTGGGATACTGGGAGATTTTGCCACATGACTCAGAAGATCTTGCAGTTTAAAACATGATTGTCTCTTTCTGAATTCCCCATTTTACATTTTGGGATCACCGTTGGCTGTGGGGAAGTGTACTGTGGAAAACAAAACCGCAGACAGTGGGAGGGCAATTGCAGTGGTTCCCACGGTCAGAGTGTGATGAAGCTGAGAGCAGGTGGGCTTGCGATTCTTCCCAACACCCACAGGAAACAGTTAGTACCTGCATGCCCAAGCTCATGTGCTGGGACCCTTCATCCTGAAATTCACATGTGGATGGTAGGTAGTTGGAGGTGAGGACTTTGGGGATGTGATTGAAGTTAGAGCAGACCATGAAGTAGGGCACCTCTGATGGCATTAGTGGCTTTATAGGTGGAGGAAATGTGATGCGATGCCCATCTTTCTTGTTGGAACTCAGAGAGAGGAGATGATCCTACTGTAGATCAGCAAGGAAGGCAGGATTTAGACTCGGGCATTTGCTTTAAAACACACTTGGGTTGGGGTTGGTTAGATGACTCAGTGGGCAAAGGCTCTTGATGCCAAACTTGGTGACCTGAGTTTGTTCTCTGGGACCCACGAGGTAGAAGGAAAGGATGGCTTCATGCAAATTGCCCCCCCACACACACACATGCACGCACATGCGCACACACTCACGCAACCCCCCACATACACATTCACACACACTCACGCACACGCACACACACCTGCAAGCATGCAAGCACACACTCACACACACATGTGCACACTCACTCATGCACATACACCCATGCACATGCACACTAAATGCAATAAAACCATTTAAAACCTCCAGTTGGGTCCTTGCTTTACTCAGGTTTGATAAGCAACATTTTATTGGGAATGAGGTTTTGAAGTATCACACGCATTCCTTTCCTGTCTTCAAGTTACAGATCCAGACGTGAGTCTCAGCTGTTTCTGGCTGCTGTGCCTTTGCTCCAGCACTGCGGGCTCTGATCCTCTGAAACTGTAAGCCTCAAGTTAAATGCCTTCTTTTGTAAGCTGCCTTGATGTTCTGCTTCAGCAATAGAAGAGTAACTAAGGCACTGGTTTCCTTTCCCCTACTTCTCTTCTTTTTGATTTTTTTCTTTTTTAATGTCAAGAAAGGGTTCTACTATATTATCCAGATTGGTATTGAACTCATGATCCTCCTGCCTCCAGCTCCCAAGTACTGGGATTTTGTAGGCAAACACTGTCACCCTCAGCTATCGGCTTATTTCTTCATCTTTCTCTCTAGGTCTCTAGGCTCTGTGGGCTCACACTCTTCCACCTTCATGGCCCAGGGGGCAAGAAGTTCCCTAGCAAAGCCTATCAGAATGTCCCAGAGATGGACCCTGGCCTGTGCTGGGTCACATGTTGCTTGATGCGGAAATTAGTGACTACCAATCTGAAGTGCCCTGGTTGGTGAAGACTGGTCCATGTACCTATCCCTAGTGGGTGTAGAGGCGAGGCCTGTTACTAAAGGTAAATCCTGGAAGAATGTATTTGACAATTGAGAATGATGATACCTTTATAATGCCAGAGCTCCCCCTTTTACTAGGGACTTCTGGGGACAGAGTGCCCTAATGCAATTACAGAGACAAATGGTTGCAATTTTAGGCATGATTTTAAAAGCTTGGTAGAAATACTTTGGGTTCAGGAAAAACATGTTTTCTAGGCTTAAAAATGAGTGCATCATTTTTGCTGTGGAGCTTCACTAGCAAACTCCCGGAGTGAAAGGCATTAGTGTTTATATACATATTTCAGGATGGTGTGGGAGTTGTGTTTCTGGAATTAGAATGCATCCTACCATCTAACTGCATACTTAATGTGTTACCAGGCAGTAGACAGCATTCACTGGAGAGGGGAGCCCTTTCATTGGGTGACTTCAGCTCAAATCTTGATTCTACCCATTTCTGGCTGTGTGATCACATGACTTAGCCTTGCTTCGGTCTCCATTTGAAGCATGCAAAGTGGTGCTACTGATACCATCTACCTCCCTAGAAGCTGAGAGAGAAGGGAAGAAAATGGACAATGACGCAGCCTAGAACACGGAAACATCTCCTCGATATCTGCTATTATTTTTATTTGTTAAATAAATAAAAGCAGCAGGTGGGCAATGTGAGAAGGGACCACGAGAGGCTGGAAAAAAAAAGAATCAGAACCTTAAAAGGCTGAGCATCTGTGTGGGTGCAAGACACGGCACGGCTGCTGGTCAGCAATCGTACAGGGTGTATCATGATCGCGGGTCACTGATACCCTTTGGACCATTTGGTGTGCTCTGGGCACTCCCAGCTTGCCAGGCATCCTTAGCTGCATTCTGTGAAGAATCTATGGGGCCCTGGGGCAAGACCTGGTCCTAACCTGTGCACCTGATGGCCAACAGTCACCCTGATTGCAGAGTCATAGGAGAGGGGTCCAAGTGTCCTGTTTAAATCCAGTTCATTCCTTTTCGTTGTGTGCATGCCTGCATGTGTGCGTGCGTGTGTGCGTGTGTGCGTGTCAGTCTCCATCTTACTTTTTGAGACAGTATGTCTTACTGAACCCTGATGCCATGACAGGTCTAGACTGGCTGGCCAGGAAGGATCAAGCACTTGACTGACTGACTGACTGACTGACTGACTGACTGACTGAGCCACCTCCCCAGAGTCAGTTTATGAATGGAGAGAGACTCGGGAACTACTCAAAACCTTCACCACAGACCCGACAACATGCCCCAGGTGGGTCACTGCACAGCTACGTCTCCCGCCACGGCCATAAACAGGAGTCTGAGGTCAAAGCACACACCCGTCTGGGCTTTCCTGCAGGATGCCCAGCGCCCAGGAAAGGGAGCTTCTCATTCCCGCCTCAAAAGGAGGGCCACCCAGTTTTGTGTGACATGATTCTCTTCTCTTTACCTGGTCACCACATCACCCAGTGTTAGGACCACATTTCCCCAAAGCCCAGCCCCTAGGTGCCTGTTTTTCCTCCTGCCAGCAGAAGCCAGCACCTGGTAGCCAGGCTACCTCCACTACACGCACATTCTTGCCATCTAACAGAGGATAGGAGTTGCATTTGACTTGTTCAGGGCTGAGATTCATGCAGGCTTCTTCACGGGAGTGTGGCCAGTGCTATCACACGAGGACCTGTGTTCAAAAAAAAGGGCCCCGCGTCTGTCACCATGAGCACAATTACCTTGTTGTCCTGAAAGTCTTAATGAGTCTGTCTGGGAGTTTTGTGTTTGAAGTGGCATCTGAAGGCTTTGGCCTGCAACTGCACTGCCCCATGACCACAGCCTTTATCTAGCTGTATGCAGAGAAAGGGATGTGATGTCCATTTCAGGGCTAAGAACTGCTGCACCCGAGGTGGTTGCGTCCCACGAGACTGCATCCCAGCAAGATCTGGGCTTAGCCATACCCCAACCACATTCTTCCTGCTGACTAGAATCGAGAGAATGCAGGAGGCCAGGGTGAGAAAGCAGCATTGCATGATTTTCCTCGATGGCACCCTGGCCAGGACAGGTAGTAGCCACCCATGGGCTGGCAGAAGGTGTCCCTAGCATCCTACATAAACGTAAGTGCCCTGGGTCCCAGGGTGAGCCCTGAGTCCTATGAACGTCCGCAGCATCCTATTTCTGGGATCTCTAGCAGTTGGTACTGTGACTGTGTGGGTGCCCCTCTCTTCTGCCTGGGCTGCTTGGGCCTGCTTTGTCTCTCGAGGCCACTTGAGGCTCCGTGTGTGTTAAATGCTCTGTGTATGCGTTTAAAACCAGGATGGCACCGCAAACATAAGAGCGGTGTATTCGGGTTAGTGAGAGGCCATGAGCCTTTGCTTCGAATGGCATCAAACAGCAGATGGAAGTGGCAAGTCCAGAGGCTGCAGAAGGAAGAAGGACTTTTGTGGCGACCCCGACAGCACTGTTGGGGTAAGATGCTCTTTGAAGAGGAAGCTCCAGTTTTTCCTCTTACAGCTCTCTGCCCCAGCTCAGCTTTGTTGAATTTTTTTTTCCCAAAAAGCAAGGGCACGGTTGTTCTTTCCTGTTTCATGCAGGACTTCCTACAATGGGGATCGCAGACATGCCACGGAGCACAACAGCTGAGTCACAGAATTACTCTGGCATCATGGTAATATAGACAAGCTGTGACAATCCATGGTCAGGTGATGTCACCATGGGGACACACAGAGTTCACTCCAGCCCAGATGATCTAGCTACTCACCCCATAGGGCCTCTAACGGCCAGAACAAATGCAGAGCCAACTCAAGGGGGGGAGGGTCTCTACTCACACTTATCTGCCATGCTCCTCTGCCGTCTCCTCACCAGGCTACCTCATCACCCAGGTCTCAGCCTAGGACCGCTTTGCCACAAGGCCCTACCTGCAGCTGGCTGGCAGCCTGTCACAGCAGGGAAGGGAGGTGACAGGAGCTACTCTGTCCATGGTGGCCAGAGTGTGAGGCGTCAGCTGTTCACACACACACACACACACACACACACACACACACACACACACACAC